>APFE031441404.1:4899-48958 GCA_000404065.3 Pinus taeda
CTAATTTGTCCTTGAATTAAACTGAGAATTAAAATCGAATTTTATTCTCATAACAACTTGTAATAGTTAACTAGAGTGAGTTGACTTAGTTAACTTAGGATTTTCAAGTTGGAAGTCTTTATGAATTCATGTATATGTTATCCCTATATTATAGGGGTCCAGGATGAGTTGTAATTAGTTAACTCATTTTTCTCAGTTAAGTCCAGTTAAACTAGTTCCAAACAGTTTGAGGAACTAATAATGAGTTAACAGTCAATTGATGCATTAATACACTCAACTAGTGCTACTCTAGTTAACTAACATTTTACTCATAAGAAATTCATGTATGTCGATTTTGAGAAAGACCTAGTTGAGGCTAGAGTGCAGGGACAATGTGCTATTTGTTTTAGATTTTTCTGAGTTGCACTGATAGTGCATGCAATTAGGAACTGGTCCTTAAGGGATTGCACAATTTTTAAAGGCTTTATTTCCCTTTAAATACAAGCTATCCTCCATAGGAATTATGCACTAGAATAGAGATCTGTAAAGCTTTTGTAGAGGCTATGCTTTGGCCTTGAGCTTGCTTATGTGTTGGAGATTGAATTTTGCTGAGTACAAATATAATATAGTAGTGGGGTTTTTAGCTATGGATTTCCCCAGATATTTATTGTGTTATGTTCACCTGATGTTATTCCTCTTGTCGATTATTGTTTTCTCAATCTTTATGGGCTTCCACTGTAAAGAGTATAAGTAGATCCTTGTCTCTTGTTTTAATAGATTACATGAGTATGTGAATATACAATATTTTCTACATTTCAAGCATACATAGAAGTAGATGAAATATTTCGAAGTATGGTGAATTTCTCTATCATTAGTGTAGAATGATGGGATAAACTATTGGATCTTGTTGAGTGAAATCAAATAGAAATCCTATAGGTTGGGAGCATTTAAATAGAAGAACCATAAATTTAGCTACATTTAACAACAATATTCCTCAAGCTATGAACATAACATCCAAATTAGTGAGACATTGCTATTGTTTGTTCTATTTTTGGAATATCTACATCTTCTAATAGATATTATTTTGTAAATTAATTTATTTTTACGTTTGAATTGAGTTCAAGATAGACTCTATAAATATTTTATAAAAATATTTAGAAAGGGTTGGATTATGTAAAAGAGAAGATCTTTCTTTGATTGTAAGTTGTGAACTTTATTTTGAAGTAATCAATTCAGAAACACAGACACAATATTTTTTTAGGATTCTTGTATCAAATAAATGGTGATATTTTTTGCTCTGTTAATGTGTTTTTATTTCTAGGTTTTAATATGGATGTTATTTCTTGGTTGTTGCAAGAAGATTAAGCGCTGAATTTACTTACAATACTCTGCTCTGACTTGTTAAACAATCTTAATGTTTTCCTTCTAATATTAAATATAAAATTTATTTAAGTATACTTTATATTTATTTGATTCTTACCTTATATTCATCTTATCCATACCACACATAATTCACGAGATCCAAGGGTTTGACTACCTCGCCTTTATTAGCTACTTTGTTTATTTTATATTGATTACTAAAGATTTTATGACTCCATGCCCAATGGAATTTTATTTCATTGTACAAGCAAAAGTTTAAAAAACCTATATTGGAATTTCATATATATCCTAAGATATAAACAGTAAAATTAAAATCTTATTGAGAGATCCCTCTCTAAAGCTGGAAGGGCTAGATCCCATCTTTAAAAGTGGTTTGTGGTTACCTTTGCAACTTCCTTTTTAGCCTAGGAAAACTGCAGAGCGCTAACATTCTTGCGACCATACTGGGTAACTATTCTCTGGTAAACTTTTATTTCAAAAGCTTAAACCTATTTCCTATGGGTAGAAGTGAGTTAGGAAATATTTAGGTTGAATTGTTTACCTAGAAGTTGTGTTTTACCCAGTTGTGACAAGTTCCCTTCAAAATATAGCTCCTAGAAGGATTTATACAAGATCACATCTAGATCATGATCCTCCTAAGGTTTTGAGTGATCTTGAGAGATTGATTTGGAAAAATAACCTTGAATAAAGTCAAGCAGGTAATCACCCTCTACTCAAGTCTCACTCACTCCCATGAAATCTTTCCAACACTCAAGGATATTTATTCCAATCTGTATTTTGAATATGATCTTTTTAGAACCAAATCAGAAAGTTTTGTTCCATAATAGTATTTAATGAATCCATTTTTAAACCATACATCTCAGCATAAAATCCTTTTATTTCAGATTCTGATAAAGATATCTTACAACAGTTTGAAAATCTTGAAGATCTGGTAACTCAGTTGAATCAGGTTGCTCAAAAACTATTGACAGTTCAACGTGTTGTCATTTCTTCTTCTACTCCATCATTGACCTCCCTTTTGATTTACCCTTTTTATATTTTCCTCATTACATCTCTCATTCATACTCATTTTATAGTAACTCAACAGATGAAAGTCCCACCACCTTTTCCACCTCTAACATCAAGCACAACTACAATTTCATCATCCTCTCATATTCCAATCATGGTAGGTCTTTATGACCCTTTCGTTCTGCAACAACCACTAAATTCTATGCCACTGAATTATTCATGATGTATACCCCAATTTGATGGCACTAGCCCCACTACAACTAAACAACACATCAATAAGATGAATGATTTTTCAAACCTAGAAGAGGTTGATGGTGATGATGATTTTTGAATAAGGTTGTGTGCTTGAAGTTTGATTGGTGAGGTGAGAAAATGGTATACGAGATTGGTAGCAAGTAATATTTCCAATTTATAAAAAAATTATCTAGTTTTTCTTTCTCGTTGGGAGGCTAAAAATAATCCACTTCAAATTCTTGCAACATATGAACATTTAAGAAGAGCTCAATGAGAGTCATTTCAAGATTATTCAGATAGATTCACCAACTTTATAATTCTATTCCAACATAAATAAAGCCCCCACCATGATTGGATTTACTTCGATATCCATATGGTTTTGATACTAACATGACCTATTAGTTGAGAGAAAGAAATCCAACTACTTTACAAGAGATGCAAAAGAATGTTGTTAGTGTAGAGGCCAATCTAATGGCCAAGAAAGCCATTGAGGGATGAGAATACATTGACCATTAAAGAAGAACCTTCTTCATCATCAGATGTAAAGCTAAACACATTAGTTAAAACTATGGAGAGAATGATGGAGAGAATGAATTTGACAAATAAAGCTGCACCAAAATAACCAAAAGGGGGTCCTCAGATCAAGAATCCAAATTTCAGAAGGAAACAACCCCAAATTAAGAAAAGAGAGCCAAGAAACCGAATAGATCAACAAGAAATTAGACCTCCTATTCAGGAAAATTATGTTGAGTAAGGACTTGAGACAATAGATGAGCCAAAAGAGAATCAAATCAATCTTTTTGGTGTAGGAGAAATAGATAATGTTTTCTCGCCTAAAGAGGAACACCATCTCTTCTTATTAACAAAACAGGATGTAATTCCTACAGAATTAGAGGATTAAAAAAAAGGCTATAAAAATGAAATTTTGGAGGTTCATAAACAATATAACTTGAGAAATAAAAAAAACTGCAACAAATGATCCTAAAAAGATCCAAATTGATGCACCTTCTACAAGTCAAGCAAAGGTTGATCCTCCAAAGGAAGCCCCTCAGAAACAAGATACAAATGTGAACGAGGTAGAAAAGCCTCAACCTCATTTTAACACATTGGTTAAAACTAGGGACAGAATGATGGAGAGAATGACTTTGACAAATAGAGTTGCACCAAAAGAATCACAAGGGGGTTCTCAAATCAAGAATCCAAATTTCAGAAGGCAATAGTGCCAAATTAAGAAAAGAGAGCCAAGAAATCCAGCAGATCAATAACAAATTAGACCTCATTTTAAGGAATGTTATGATGAGGAAGAAAATGAGACAACATATGAGCCAGAAGAGAATCAAATCAATATTTTTGGTGAAGGATAAATACATAATGTTTTCCTGACCAAAGAGGAATAAGGTTTGTTCTTATTATCACAACAAGATGTGATACCTACAGAATTAGAAGATTACAAAAAAGGCTATCAAAATGGAATTATGGAGGTACATAAACAACATAACCTGAGAAATAAAGAGTTTGCAACAAATCCTCCTAAAAATATCCAAATTGATACCTTCTAAAAGTCAAACAAAGGTTGATCCTCCAAAGGAAGCCCCTAAAAAACAAGTTACAAATATGAAAGAGGTAGAAAAGCCTCAACCTTCTTTTAACATTGAAAATGAGTTGTCAAAAGTTAATTTTGTTCCTTAGACTAAATTAGTGAAAAAGGATGTACATATAAGTCAAGTTATAAAAGCAATAAAGAGAGAGGAGGGAACATACACTGTAAATATAAGTGATGACCAACTTAAATTGTTGTTTGGACCAGAAGTTGAGGGAAAATGGCAAGATTTTAATGTGCCACCATTTTATGTTAGAGTTAACATTCATGATTTCATTTTGCACAATGCCATGTTGGATTTAGGTGCTTCACATAATCTCATGTGAAAAGTGATTATGGAGAAGCTCAGATTAGATATAAACATACCATATAATGACCTTTTCCCTTTTGATTCAATCAAGGTAAGATGTTTAGGTTTGATCAAGAATTTGTGTGTAACCCTTACCCAAATCCCCAAAAAAAGTATCGTGATGGATATTGTTGTGGTTGATATCCCTCCAAAATACGGAATTCTCTTATCAAGATCTTAGGGAGAAAATCTGCAAGGCACATTGCAAATGGATATGACATATGCAATTATTCCTAATTTCGGGAAACAAAGGAGGTTGTACAGGGGGGATCTTATGAAATATAGGGTAAGAAGTTAGGAAAACCCAATAATTACCCACTTTATTATGTACATTCAAACACAAATTCTTTCATTTTATATAATGACATATGTTTAGAGGAAGAAATTCAAGACATGGAAAGTCAATCAAAGAAAAAAGAGGATGTGAAGTTAAAGAATGAAACAAAAGATGATAATGATGAATTATTTTTGAGTATGCATTTCGATGTGGCAGTCAGCAAGGAAGGAGCCGGGGCTAGTGTATGGATTTTAGATATAAAATCATACAAGTCAAGGAAGTATTCCTAAAATCTTGCCTTCCAATGTACCAACAACGTGGTTGAATATGAGGCACTTATTTTGGGCTTGCAACTTTTGAAAAGATCCCGGGACAAAGGAATTTCAATCCATGGAAATTTAGAACTCATCATAAATCAAATCAAAGGTAAGTATTCAACCAAGTACCCTAGGTTAAGGGCATACATAAATGTTGTTTTGGATTTTTTGCAGTGCTTTCCAGAGTATCAATTTTCTATGATTCCTAGAAATCAAAATGTGTTTGCTAATGAATTGGCTACCTGAGCAAGTATATGTAATATTCCTTTCCGCCAAAATAAGAAATATGAGATTGAGGTAAAGAATAGGCCTACTATCCCAGATAACATAAGGTACTGGTAAGTGTTTGACAATGACAAACAATTAGATATTTTTTTGCAATTAAAGGGGGAATTTGAAAATTTGCATATTGATGTTGAAAATAATTTTGATGATGATAGACATGAAACTATTTTGAATCATATTAGTGAGAATTCTAATGAAAATGAAGCAGGGCTTGAAATCCTGCAGTTAAAGGACAATGTGATACCAAGAGGCTTAGTACCACTTAAATAATTATTTGATTTCAATTATGTGGCTCAAAAGCCCAAAATTCTACTTGCTAGAACCGAAGTGGAGGATTATAACATAGGGACTAAGGACAATCCAAAGATTGTGAAGCTTTCTAAGTCCTTACCTCTGGAAGAGAAGAATAATTACATAGATTTATTGAGATAATACTCAGACATTTTTGCATGGAGGTATGAAGACTTGAATGCCTATGACACAAACATTATTCAACATAATATTCCTATCAAAGAAGATCATAAACCTTTCAAGCAGAAGCTAAGGAGAGTGAACCATGTTTTACTGCCCTTAATTGAGAAAGAAGTAAGGAATATTTTTCATGCCAAGATTATTGTACCTTTGAGATTTTCTAAATCATTATCAAATGTAGTGCCAATGAGGAAAAAGACTAGGGAAATAAGCTTATGTGTAGATTTCTAGAACCTCAATAAAGTTTATCTCAAAGAAAATTGCCCCTTTTCGAAGATGGATCATATATTGCAGAGGGTAGTTGGTTCTATTAGAAGTTCATTGCTTGATGGTTTCTCTAGTTACAACCAAATTTTAGTTCATCTAGATGATCATGAAGAAACAACTTTCACAACACCATGGGAAACTTTTATGTATGTGAAGAGTTCTTTTGGGCTTATGAATGCAAGGGAAATATTTTAGAGATAAATGGATATTATTTTTGAAGATGAAAAGGATAGATTTATTGTGATATATCTTAATGATATCACTGTGTTTTCTAATGTCAATGAACATTATTTGTTTGATTTGAAAATTGTCTTTGGGAAATGTACAAAATTTGGTATTTCTTTGAATCCTAAAAAGTCTCTTTTCGGTTTGGAAGAAGGTAAATAGCTAGGTCATATAATTTCCAAATATGTTATGAGAATTGAACCAAGTAGAATTAAAGCTATCATGAAAATTGATCCCCTAAGAAACAAAAAGGAATTATAGTCTTTCATTGGCAAGATAAATTTTCCAAGGAGGTTTAATCTGAATTTGGCTGAAATTTTAGGATCTACCACTAATATGTTGAGAAAGGACAGTGAAATAAAATTAAATAATGAATCAAAAAGCTCATTCAATGAGGTAAAGTCAAGCTTGATTCCTTCTCCTATTCTAGCTAATCCTGACAATACTAGGGATTCCATTATTTTTTCCTTTGCTTCAGAACATTCTATTGCAACAATACTGATGCAGAAAAATAAGGAGGGATATGAGCAGCCCATAGCCTTTTTCAGTAGGGGGGTTAAGAAATGCTTCTTTAAAAGATAATATTATGGAAAATCAAGATTTTTCCTTGGTAAAAGCCTTGAAATATTTCAAAGTATATATACTACATTCTGATATAATTACTTTTGTTCTCGATGTAGTAATAAAAGACATCCTTAGTCAAAATGATCCAGAATGAAAGAAAGCTAAGTGCATAGTTGTTATTTTGGAATATGATATTGAGATTAAGGCCATAAAACTTATTAAGGGTCAGGGGTTGGCCAAATTGATGGCTAAATAAAATTTGCATATATTGGATATCAATTTTATTGGTGCTCTAGACGGTGAAGAAGCGTATGTCCAACAGGTATCAGAAAACTTTGCTACCTCCCCCTCGTATACATGTAAAGTTTATATTCTGCAACATTTATGACCTCCACTAGGTTTGATAAAGACTAAAGAAAGATTCATCAAATTAAAGGTTGTTAAATTATGCATTATGGATCAAAATTTATATTGGAAGGATTCTGGAGGAATTTATTTAATTGTTTGTTAAGATAACATAATGGAAGAGTTTCATAAAGGTGACAGTGGATGGAATATTTTCTGGAAGACTACAACAAATAAAATGTTGATAGCTAGTTCCTACTGGCCTACTTTGTTTGCTGATGTTCACAAAAGGGTTTCTACTTGTCATAAGTGTCAGATTTATGAAGGAAAGAAGAAACTATTACCTTTTCCTTTGAAGCCTATTTCAGTAGAAGTACCTTTTCAACAGTGGGGTTTTGATTTTATTAGGGGGATTCATCCAAGTTCTTTGGCCAAACACAAGTGGATTCTAACAGCCAAAACATACTTCATCAAATGGATAGAAGCAGTTCCAACTAGGCAAACCATAAACTTAGTAATTATCAAATTCATGGAAGGTAATATTATTTCTAGGTTTGGTTTTCCTCACAAAATCATCACTGATAATGTTGTTGCATTTAAATTGAAAAATATGGTTGATTTCTGCAATAAATATCATATAGTGCCGGGACATTCTATTGCCTATTATCCTCAAGGAAATGAGTTAACATAGTCTTTCGACAAGAGCTTGGTCAGTATAATAAAGACATTGTTACAGGAGAATAAAAAGTCTTTGCACAAAAAATTGTTAAATGTGCTATGCGACGATAGGGTAAGAACTAAGAAATCAATTAGAATGTCACCTTTCCAATTGTTTTATGGAGTTTATTTAGTTTTCCCTACATTCCTAGGAATTCAAGTATTGAAATTATTGCAGGAATTAGAAGTTGACACAAATGATGTGTAGAGAAGGATAAATCAAATGGTAAAATTTCAGAAGATCAGATAAAAAGTCTACAACAACACTCAGATAATTTAGGACAAGATAAAATCAGAGGAGGGTGAAAGTTGATGATTTTTAGCTTCATGACCTTGTGTTAAAACAGGATGTCAGAAACAAGGAAAAGGGAAACCATGGAAAATTTGATAGTTTTTGGAAGCGGCCTTATAAGATTAAATCTTTTCCTGTAACCAATGCATTTATATTAAAGGACCTAACAAGATAATCACTTGCTGGAGGGCCTGTCAATTGCTGGTTACTCAAACATTACTTTACCTAAATTGAGCTGCTTTAAAACAACATCACTGTATATATCATTTTATTGTTCCAAGTACTACAAGTGTGGATGTCTATCATCAAAAAATGAAGCCCAGAGTGAAGGCCCTAAGTTTTGGAATGACTTTCTACCATATGTAATGACTTTTCAGATAGTCAAGTTAGTTTAAGTTGATTGATGGTCAAAATAAATGACCAATGGAGAAGACTACTAGTCTACAGTGTTCTTGGCACCTCAGAGGGAGGATGACATCCCCATTGGAGCCAATGTTAGGGTCCTATAAATGTAGCAATCAAGGTATGATTATCTAGCTATTTATCCCAATGGGATGTTGTAAACTATTTTTTCATTTTAAGTTGTTTTAGCTTTTGAAAAGAAAAGAAAAAATAATAAAAATAGAAAAAGAAGGAAACAAAAGTAGAAATAAAAGAATTGTAAAAATGGAAAAAAAAAAAAGAAAAATATAGAAAAAATAAAGGGGAATGAAAGAAAAACAAAAAAAAATAAATCCCCAAAGGGTTGAGCTAGTTTAAATGCTGCCAAAGAATGTTGTTTAAAGTTACCAAACATGTGTGGTTATATCTTCTGGATCCATCGCATTTTGTTACCAAACATGACGTTTTGTTGCTTTTGATAAAGTGTCAACACCATTGGAAGTTTGATATCATCCCCATCGAGATCAATGATGGAGGATGATGTTCGCCCCCCACCCCCCGAGATATTTTGAGACTTCACGGGGGGTCGGTCTGAAAATTTGTTTATAAAAATTGTCAAAAGCTACATGGTAACTCCAAAATGATTTTGGGGCCTCCCCTCCTTTACTATTTACAACTTGCCCCTGCGCCCCCCCCCCTCCGGAAAATCGTCGCTCGCTAACTCTCGCTCCCACCTGCTCCTACTCCATCCACGACAGACCACTTATCATCCACCCTATCATCCATGCCACCCTACCATCCACGTCATGCTACTGTTGGTTATTAAATTGTCTTGCCAACATTTATATGGACGTTGGCCATTAAATTCTCAAACCAATGTATAATTCCTTTAGTGTAATGCTCCAAAACAATAATATTTCTGTTAATCACCCCCCCTCTCTTGCTTTAAAAATCCCATATCACCCTAAATTATTCCCTTTTTCCATCTGTTTGATCCATGTAGGTTAAGTTCAGAAGGTTTTTAAGTCCACTAATTCTCTTTGTAGTAGCATTCCTCTCCTGTAACCGATTAATTGTAGTCTAGTAATACTATTTTTTCTGAGCTTCCATTTCAATTGAAGATGTCTTCTCATAAAGGAAAACTGAAAATTGTTGTCGAGAGTCCTGTTTTCGCTCTTGTTCATAACCTAGAAGAATTCCCTTTGGTCGACACGCAGTATAAAATAAGAGAAACCTAGTGTGAGTTCGATTTGTATGAACTTCATACCTAGGAAAATAAAAAATATTTAGATAACATTGATGAATTGAGTATCTGGGAGTCATTCTTACCTCAGTTTATTTCTCCCGAGAATCATGTTTTCCAAGAATGCGTTACATGGTGTCATCTTAGGTATCTCCCTAGCCAACAAGTTGTAATTTCCAAAAATAACAAAATCCTATTCTCAACTGCATCAAAAGCCATCTCTCGAGCTCTTCATATTAATCCTGAAGCTCTATTACATCCACTTTCCATTGATTCGTTGATGCAAATATACTAGAATATTACCTTCTCTTAATGAGCCCATATCTTTGAGTATTTTCTACGTGAGAATTCTAAATTGCCCAAACGCAATCCAACATATTCTACTTCTATTTTCCTTGACATGTTAAGACATGTTATTTCTATGGTTACTTTCCTTTTGGGTTATCCCATAGATCAATGGGTAGATGAATTATTGTTAGCATTTTTGTCAATATTTTCAACTGACCATAAGCCATCATTCATTTTTAACTACAGCCAATACCTATCAAGTGTTATTCATGATCAATTCATGAAGTTTAAAGTTGAAGGTGCATTCGAACACTAGTTAGTCCTTATATATTTGATGTTGTTCTATTGAGAATATAGGTTCAAATTTCAGTTGCAGACGATGGATGAACAGGGAATACCACTAACAGTTATTCACTAGACTTCCATAGTCAGAAAAAATGTAGAAGAATATTCATTTAGCAATTTTGTGTATCAGTTTTTGCATTTATCCTTGTGTATTCTTAGTAGCGATATTATACCAAGGATTTCACCATAAATAAAAATAGTTTTGCATCTCACAGAACATTAAGCCAAGGTTGGAGACTGGTATCTTTACCCGGATTATACAGGAATATGAATTTATGCATGTCAACTCCCTCCCTACAGGTTGCCAGTTTTTGTACCAGCCATAATTTTTTCCTTGGAGTATATCAGGCAATTGTTAAATATGGATGACCTAAATTTTATGTTAAGAAATAATAAAACATAGTCTAAAATGAAGGCACATATTGGTCCTTACATTGTCAACACAAGAGCATCAACAAAAGAAGCAGATGAAATACTAAAGAAGTTGAATTTCAAGCTGAGCTTTACATGGTCTTATGATCCATTAGGGATAATTTCAAAATTGAGAGTTGAGCAGAAGACCACACCATATGCACATACACCTAGACTAGAAATAGATAAGTATTCCTATCAATAGGAGTGGAAAGAGAATCCACTGCAAGAGGTCGAAGATAAAATTTTCAGTCAAGCATCTCTACAAACTCCTATTTCAAAGGACAAAGAAGTCAAGAGATCAAGGGAAAGTATGTCTCCTACATATTTTAGGGTCTCAAGCTGTAGACATTCATGTTTTCAAGAGGATAAATAAATATCCAAAGAAAAATACTAAGACTGATACTAAAATTGATACTCAGATAATAAATATTCAAGAGGAATCGTCAGAAGAAAAGGGTTCATAAGAGGAAGCCACAATTGTTTTAATAGGTCTTCCCACCACTTAATTCCCATATGCTGAGGAGAAAATAGAGTCACCTATGTCTTCTACATCCCAAATTGCAACACAACAGAACATTTTTTCCAGGTATAGAGAGATTAAGAAGAATAATGAAACATTGAAGGCTACTACATACACTGAATTTTGGAAGCAGGCTTCTACTACTCAACATAGTTTGTTGTCTGCACTTGACACAAGGAAGGGACAATTCCAATTAACATTCTTGGAACCTACAATTCTAGTCTATAAAGTTGTAGAAGACTAAAAAGTCTCAATATTTTCTTTTGATACCAAGAATATTCTTGCAATCGACCAGATTGATTTGCATAAATAGGTTGGTGAAATGATATACTCAACTTTAACAACTTCAACCATGGCATCCTCCAAGTTGTAGGCCTCCTTAAATAACATGCAGTCATAACTAAAGACATAGCGAATGTAATCCTTGGCTAAAGAATCCAAAACCAAAGCTCTTGAAGATTTGGTAATTAAACTAGGATATGATCCTAGTGACATCAAAGCAGCTGAGGAGATGACCAAAAATACAAATGTTGATATTCAAGCTCTAAGAAAGAAGCTCAAACTTCCTACCATAGAGCATCCATAGATCAAAGAAATCACTCAGTTGGAGACAAAGAAGGAAAAATTGTTCAGGTTGATAGTTGAACAGAACATTCAAATTCACAAAATGGAGATAGACATGGAGGCACTTCTAAAGTAGCTATAGGTACATCAACACAAAAAAGAAAAAAAAACAAATAGTACAACAAATTCAATAGAAAGGGTATAAGAATCCATTACAGATTATTCTGAAAAGTTAGTAAAAGCTTTGGGAGCTTTATCACTAACTAACCAAGAAAATGAGAGATTGTTAGCATCATTGAGAAAAATGGAGGAAAATAAAATCAAGGCTAACAAATCATATTTAGCAGAAGTGAAAAAAAAATTCAAGTTGACTCAACATATTGCAAATTATGAGAATCAGTGTTTGACAACCCAGATGTTGACAGAGGCCAAGAAAATTATATGATATAACATTAATGAAAATATTACAGAGTTGTGGCCATCATTTCAGATTATATTTGAGTAGGAGGAACTAGTACAGAATGTCAAAACAAGAGTTAAACAAACAAAAGATTAAATTGAACACAAACTAACAGAAGCACACAAAATTATCAAGATGTTGAACTCCATGACTAAGGATGAGCTCGAAGAACTCCAGATTCAAGATAAACCATACACAATCATGGAAGTAAAGAAAGTTCTAGCAAAGAATAATCTTATGATATAATTAGAAAAGAAAATCAAAGATTTAGAATTACATGTGAAAAGATTTAACACAAAGTTTAATTTATTGTAGCATAGAGGGCTTCCAACTTTGAAAACTCTAATGGAAAATTGATTCCATTAGATAACTATCAAGACCAGTTGTGCAACATAGCTTCAGATACATCCAAATTCACTAAAGTTAAAGGAACAATAATTGGAGAAGCTTTCCAAGAAGGCCTATAATATGACCTCTACATTCAACATGAATCCCAACATATGTTTCTCAATAAGCTGAGTTTTCAAATGTACACAGAAGTAGATGAAATATTTCAAAGTATAGTCAATTTCTCTACCCCTAGTGAAGAACGATGGGATAAACTATTGGATCTTGTTGAGTGAAATCAAATCGAAATCCTACAATTTGGGAGAAGTCAAATTGAAGATGCATAAAAGTAGCTATAGTCAACAATAATATTCCTCAAAGTGTGAACTAAACATCCAAATTTGTCCAAAATTGCTACTATTTTGCTCTATTTTTGAAATATCTACGTCCTCTAATAGATATTATTTTGTAAATTTTTTTTTTTGAAGTCCAAATTGAGTTCAAGATAGACTCTATAAATATTTTTTTTAAAGATTTAGAAAGGGTTGGATTATGTAAAAGAGAAATTTTTCTTTGATTGTAAGCTATGAACTTTATTTCAAAGTAATCAATTCAGAAATACAGACGCATTATTGTTTGATGATTCTTTTGTCAAATAAATGGTGATGTTTTTCTCTCTATTAATGTGTTTTTCCTTAAAAAAATTCATATGGATGTTCTTTCTTGGTTGTTGAAGAAGATTAAGAGTTGAATTTACTTATAGTACTTTTCTTTGGTTTGTTAAATAATTTTAATGTTTTCCTTTTGAGATTAAATATAAAATTCATTTAAGTAGTCTTTATATTTAATTGATTCTTACCTTATATTCATCTTATCCATTGCATACATAATTCACGAGATCCAAGAGTTTGACTACCTCAGCTTGTTCAACTACTCTGTTTATTTGTGATTTATTATTGAAGATTTTATGACTCCTTTCCCAATGGAATTTTCTTTCATTCTACAACCAAATATTTAAAAAACCTATCTTGGCCTTTGATATCTAGCCTAAGATCTAAACATTAAAATTAAAATCATACAGAGAGATCCCTCTCTGAAGCTGGAAGGGCTAGATCCCAGCATTAAAAGTGGTTGGCGGTTGCCTCTGTAACTTCCTTTTCAGGCTAGGAAAACTATAGTGTTAAAAATCACTTGTAAAAGTGAAATGAGTATTAGTATTTTCTATCCCTAAGTGATTGATTAGGGTATAGTGATAAAGAGGAATGAGGGCAATAGATAATATTGACATAAGTCTCATATTAGAGCTATGTATGTGTTATCTTAAAATTTACAACATTGTCAATAGGTGAGCTTTGATAACTATTGATTGCATTTATGAGGAGTGACACTAGTCATATAGTTAGAAGATATAAAAAATCCATATTAGTTAGGTAGATGTTGGGTCATGGAAAAGGTATGCATTTACTATTAACTTATCATCCTTTTCCTTTGTTCTCATCCTTTCTATATCTCAATGTGCTAATCTATTAAGAAATTACGGTAAAGAAATACAGAAATTATTTGCAGCTATGCTTTGGCTAATTATTATCCTTCTTTATGTAGGAAAGTATGAAAAAGGACAACTGATGTTCCCTAACTAAGGAATAGCAAAAAATCAGCAAGCTAAGGAAGGAGCGCGACAATTACAAATAAGGCTGAAACAAATCAGAAGGATCAATGCGAGGAGGGAAAAATGTCTGAAGTTAGAAAATTGCGTGAATCCCTTAGGATCGAGAAATCCTGAGGGATCGCTTTTACTATTTATCTTTTTACCCCTTTCTCATTATAAAAGGCAACAATTGTAAGAAAAAATGGGGACAACAGTTGTTATTATTATTATAATTCTCAATTATAGACTTTCACTGTAGCGAAGAACACAAATACGTTGTAATACTCTTTCATGATTAATGCATAAGAGGAGTTGTTGTTCCTTTTCATTTATCTGAAGCAATTAGCAGTGTACTCTAGCGGCTAAGGGTATGGCTTCCGGTGGAATTCACTGCTTCACCTGTGTCATATATTTTAAATTATTGCAAGTGTGACAGTTTGATAGGATTATTTCTTTTTGCTAATTTATTTTGTTGTTGTTCCTTATTTCTTCACTTTGACAGAATAGCTTTGTTTTATATAATTTACAGCATTGTTGTTTAATTAGTTTCCTTTCACTTTGGATTCAGTTTCCTAGATGAATATCCTACTTGATGTAATCAACTATAATGAGAATTAACTATT
Source organism: Pinus taeda (assembly GCA_000404065.3). Classification (NCBI taxonomy): domain Eukaryota; kingdom Viridiplantae; phylum Streptophyta; class Pinopsida; order Pinales; family Pinaceae; genus Pinus; species Pinus taeda. The sequence continues at coordinate 20,023 of APFE031441404.1, forward strand.
GTTGTTAGGCTCTTAGATTGATGACATTGTTATTTTACAGAGTAGTGTGTTTTATTTTAATTCAATCAGTTTCTAAGAGAAGAGTTATCACCATTGTACTCTTAACTGATACTGTTGTTACTTGAATTGCATATTGTCGTTACCTAAGTTGTTGTGGGATTTTATTTCATTAAAGGATTGAGTTTTCTTTTAATTGCAATTATAGTTTACTTGTTGCATCTGTTTACTCTTGTATTTAAAAGATCTATACTGCAATTTAGAAGCATTACTCTGAGTTAAATATCCGCCACATACTGTGTACAGTCTTGAAATAGAAAGAGTTGCTCGGATTGATAATTAATGTGAAGATAATTAGGAGTTGAAAAGGCACCTTTTATCACTCAACATTTTGGTGCCGTTGCCAGGGAGAGTGTAGCCATTTCTAAGGAGTAATGTACATCTAATGATGGTTGTTGAAGAAGAATTGGGTTTTGAAAACGGAAGGTAAGAACCTACATAACAAGCAAGTAAAGTGCTTGCTCCTATGCCTAGTTTTGTCACAATTACACAAATATGAAGTAGGTATTTGTTGCTTATCTGCTAGGAGAGAACTGGGTATTAAAAATGAAAGGTAAGAACCTGTGTAAGGAGCATGTAAAATGCATGCTCCCCCACCCACTTTCCAATAGAATTGTTAAGAACTTAGGGTGGAGATAAACATTTGAATTGTTTGCATGACTAAGAAGAAAAAACATGAAAACAATCCAATTCCACTACCCAAACCAGACAGATCTAAGGGACCGGTGACCCTTGGATGATCAACATTCATAGATGACATCTTAAAGAAATTCGAATCCCAACCATCAGTAGGGCCTAGAAACATTGCTTCCAAACAACCTATTGTCTCCCTTCAGGCCACAGGCTCACCATCTGTAGCCTGCACTGAGGTCCATAGCAAAACAGTGGGAACTGAGCAGAGTTTTCAAGAGATTGAAAATGTGCACCCAATTTCCTCACAAGAAGGGAATTCTTGTAATATTTGTGAAGGAGGAGGAGAAACAAGGGAAACAGAGGAACCAAGGTCTGCTCAGGTAGTAATTCAACAAGGAACAACTAGTATCCCAGATCGAGGGAGTGTTGTTAAGATCATTCCCACCCCTTCTAATCATCCTAGGAATAACTCTCTAGAGATCCCGGAAGGGTATTGGCACATATTTGATCAAATGGCCAAAAACCCACAAGCACCTCAGAACTCTACATTGCAATATCCCATCGTTGACATAGCAGTCAACGCACCCATGAAAGCTATTCCTCTCCAAAATATTCCTACCTTTCATGGATTAACATCAGAGGATCCCGATGCATTTCTGTTTGAATTTGATGTATTATGTCAGGGTTATGATTATACCACTGACCCCCAAAAACTAAAATTGTTTCCTTCCACACTGAAAGGAGCAGCCTTGCGATGGTTTATGGGATTAGGTGGAGGAACAATAAATGATTGGGATCAAATGAGAAATGCTTTCCTAAAAAAATATCAGGACTATTGCAGATCTAGGGAATTGAAAGATGAAATATTTCAAATGATAGAAAGACCCAGTGAAACATTAGAAAAGTATGTAGAGCGCTTCCAATATAACCTCTAAAGATCCCCCTATGCAAATCTACCTTTACCTAATAATGTGTTGAAAACTACACTGATTAAAGGGATGAAAGAACAATGGATAGAGACATTAAATATAATGGGTAAAGGTGACATATATCAAGAAGATTATGCTGATATTATTAAATTTTGTATCAGGTGCTCAAGAGGAAGTACAAGATTGGAACTAGCAAAACGCGACATGCCCACCAGGGATAACAAAATGTCTGGCGGAACTATCGCTCGTATAGAAATTGGCAATCTACTGGAGGATTTTAAAATAGATATATTGGGAACTCTGACCACGCAATTAGACATCATGCAGGCCAAGCAAAAACAGGCTGAAGCAGAACAGAACCTGGTGATATTTTGCCCGAGATGCAGGAAGAAGTATAGTCACAAAGAGTGTCCACTAGATATGGTACAAACTTGTGCCATATGTATGAAATATCATGCTATAGAAAGTTTTCCATCACTACCAGGATTGAAAGCAGTCTACAAAGAGGCAAAAGAAGAAGAAAAACTAGTCTACCCGCTAAATCAGTGTTGCTAGTGGCAACCATGACAAACATGTACGCCGACTGACCCATATTCTTTCTTTCAAACTTCCCAATATAATTTGCAACAATACCCAAGAGCCATGTGGCAGAATCAGCCACCTTTTTCTAATTGGTCACAACAACCGTTCCCTATGCCACCTTGGCCCAACTAATAAAATCAAAATAAAAATTCATCAAATTCCTCTTACATCCCACCGTTTTGGCAGAATAATGCATATCAATCCGAATGGCCACCCTCAACTTCACAGAATCAAAATTGTTAGTCAAGCTGGCAAAGACCTATAAATCAGCCAGCAGGATCAATCCCCCTACCCCAACCCACATTGCCAACACCCTACACATTGCAACAGAACCCTCAGACCAACCTACGACCGCAACTCCCAGCCCAACCCAACCCAAACCCCAACAACAGACCGGTTCAATCTGTGCAAATTATTGAAGGACCAGAGCCAGAAACTGAGTTAAGGGAGTGCAACGAGCTTCAATTAAGATCTGGGAAGATAATAGAATCAGAGGGGGATAAAATTGAAGATCAATTACCTATAGAACAAACACCACAAGTGAGAAAATGGTTGAACAGAAAACTCATGATCAAGTGATCACCTCTTCTCCACCATTCCCAGAAATATTAATCATACCCTACCCAATAGAATACCCCAATTTTGATATTCTGGGAGAATTGAAAATTTTGTGTATAAAAATACTGCTCCTCTAGGCTATTTAGGACATTTTGATTTATGCAAAAACTATTAAGCAATTGTGTATGAAAAAGCCAAAGAGGAAAATAAAAACAACCCCAATTGTCCATGTAGTCAGTACTTTATCTGATTTACTATCAAGCAAAGAAACACCTCTAAAATATGAGGACCCAGGAAATCCTATAGTCACTGTGCAAATAAATGGATGCTCCTTCCCCAATGCATTAGTCAATTTAGGAGCAACAATCAATATTCTTACAACCACAACTTGTCAAAAGCTTGGCATTACATCCATGGACCCAACCATGACCTTGTTAGAACTGGCTGACCGATTGGTAGTCAAACCAGAAGGCACATTACAGGATGTAATGGTGTTAGTAGACTCCTGGGAATACCCTGCAAACTTTCTGGTCATCAATCCTAGAAACCGACTCGATGGACATCCCCTATTTCTAGACAGACCTTGGCTAGCAACTGCGGATGCTTACATAAGTTGTTGAAAAGGTAGCATGACTATAGCAAGAGGAAGGAATGTGAAGAATTTAGCCTTATATCCTCCAGCTCAACCAAGTCTAACAATAATCAAAACTAGAAAACAACCTGTATCATATCTAGTTGAAAACATTATATCACCACTAACCATAGAAGATTCTCTTGAATTTAAGGATCAAACAGAAGATGACATCATTAACACTTACATTAACCAACCAGATGTCGTATCCCATCTAAAATGTCACATGATCAAAGTAGCCCTCGATAACAAAATAGAAGAAGATCCCTTAAAAGATATTAATGATCAATCAATACCAACAACTTCTGTTTATAATAGCAAAACCATAGAAATTGAGCCAGGAAAAACTTTGAATAAAAGGAATGTGAAGAATTTAGCCTTATATCCTCCAGCTCAGCCAAGTATAACAATAATCAAAACCAGAAAACAACCTGTATCATATCTAGTTGAAAACATTAGATCACCACTAACCATAGAAGATGCTCTTGAATTTAAGGATCAAACAGAAGATGACATCATTAACACTTACATTAAACAACTAGTTGTTGTATCCCATCTAAAATGTCACATGATCAAAGCATCCCTCGATAAAAAAATAGAAGATCCCTTAAAAGATATTAATGATCAATCAATACGAACAACTTCTGTTTATAATAGCAAAACCATAGAAATTGAGCCAGGAAAATCTTTGAATATTAACAAAAATCTAACTACTGACCAAGAGCATAAGCTTGTTCAACTCTTGAGAAAATATAAAGATGCCTTTGTGTGGGATTACCCAGACATGAAAGGGATTGATCCGCAATTATGCATGCACCATATTTATACAGAGAAAGATGCTAGGCCCATTCAACAACCTCAATGGAGGTTAAATCCTCATCTTAAAGATATTGTTAAAGCTGAACTACAAAAATTATTAGATGTAAACTTCATCTACCCCATATCTGACAGCAAATGGGTCTCTCCATTAGTAGTGGTACCGGAAAAGAATGGAAAGTGGTGTATATGTGTTGACTATAGAGAGCTTAATAAAGCAACCCAAAAAGACCATTTTCCCCTTCTATTCATTGACCAGGTCTTGGACACATTAGCAGGAAAAAAATTATTTTCTTTCCTAGATGCCTTCAGTGGATACAATCAAATTTAGATTTCCCCTGAAGATCAAGATAAGACTACCTTTACCCGCCCTTGGGGAACATTTGCTTACAGCGTCTTACCTTTTGGGCTATGCAATGCACCTGCCACATTTCAGAGGGCTATACTCATCATTTTTCAGATCTGATAAATAAAAGGCTCGAGGTGTACATGGATGACTTTACACCTTACAAAGATGACTTCGAGCCAGCATTACAAACATTAGAGAAAGTTCTGCAAAGATGCATTGCCACTAGACTCTATTTAAGCCATGAAAAATGCCACATGATGATGATCGAGGGCCTTATCTTGGGTCACTATATCTCAGCAGCTGGAATCTAGGTAGATCCAGCAATAATTGAGATAATTCTTTTAATACCTACCCCTTCCACACAAACTGAGATACGCAGTTTCTTGGGATTTTCTGGCTATTATAGAAGATATATAAAGAATTTTTCTCAAATTGTTGCACCACTATATGCATTAGCAAGAAATATTGATTTCATTTGGATAGATAAATGTGACAATGCTTTTGAAGATTTAAAATGGCTTGTATCAATAGCCCCAATATTAAGGGGCCCAAACTGGGATTTTCCATTCCAGACTTCATCCGACGCTTCAGACACAACCATTGGAGCAGTTCTCGACCAGGAGGAAGATAAAAAGCCATATGTAATATACTATATCAACAAAAATATATCTCCTACGAATTTTTGGCTATAGTTTATGCTATCAATAAATTCAGACATTATATAACATGATACCCTGTGGTTTTATACACTGATCACTCTGCTATTAAATGTCTAGCTAATAAACCTTTTACAAATGGAAGAGTGACAAGATGGTTGATTCTTTTGCAGGAATTCGATATCACTATCAAATATCGACCAGGAAAATAAAATCTAGTAGCATATTTCCTTTCACGAATGCCAAAGACAAATGACTTTGCAACAGTGGAAGACTAGTTTCCTGATGAACATTTATTTGTTGTAACTGTGAAAACATCGTGGTATATGGATGTCGCAAATTACTTAGCAGTAGGAAAGTTATCAAAGCACCTGATGCCTAATGAAAGAAAACAAATAGTACAGTGCAACACATGATTCTCTTGGATCAGAGGCTATTTATTTCATACAGGGGCCGATATGCACATTAGAAGATGCATTAGGGAAGACAAGATCTTTGACATCCTAAGAGCTTGCCACAATGGGCCTTGTGGCAGACATTTTGTAGATCGTTGGACTGGTCACAAGGTGTTATAGATGGGATATTATTGGCCCACCATTTTCAAATATGCCAAGAAGTTTATCCAGGCATGCGATAGTTGCCAAAGAATGGGATGCCCTGGGCAGCCTGATGAGATGCCCCTACACCCGCAGATAGTCATTAAACCTTTTGAGCGATGAGCGTTAGATTTCATCGGTCCAATAAACCCATCATCTAATCAAAAGACATATATATTAGTTGCAATAGAGTATGTGACTAAATGGGTGGAGGCAGAGGCACTACCAAGGGCAACAAGGGACTCGGTAATCCACTTTCTTTTCCAACTATTCGTGCAATATGGATTGCCTAGAGAGGTAATTACCAATGGAGGACCATAATTCATAGGCCATAAGATCACTGCAACATTAAAGAACCATCATATCATGCACAGAATCACGATTCCATACCACCCACAGGAAAATGGCCAAGTAGAAAGCACCAATAAGGTAATCGAGGCAATACTCACGAAGATAGTTGCATCACATAGACGTGACTAGGCTACCCGATTGCCTAAAGCCCTATGGGGATACCGCATGGCATGGAGAAATACCATAGCATATTCCCCATATCAACTATTTTTTGGCAAAGAATCTATCTTCCCAATTGAATTTGAAATCCAGACATTGAGGATAGCTTAGGAGGTAGGCTTGGACTTAAACGAAGCACAGATTAATAGGCTACATCAAATCAATGAATTGGATTAAATTCGACTATCAGCTCTTTAGCACACTGCATTGATCCAACAACAAAGAGCGAAATGGCATGACGCCCTTATCAAAAAGAAAATCTTCCATGAAGGAGATTAGGCACTTCTGTATGTTTCTAGGTTCTAGGATTTCCCAGGAAAACTCCAGACTAGATGGCTAGGACCTTATGAGATAGAAAAGGTGCATGATAGTGGCACCCTTACTTTAGCCACCATTGGTGGGTCCGGTTACTCTTTTAAAGTGAATGGAAATCGAGTGCGACTCTATCATAAACCGCTTACCAGGGAGTCCTTTTGCCAACAATTACGGGAAGATTCTACCATACAGATTCTTGCTGAGGAGGGCATCCCGTCCTTAGCATTGACCTAGTGAATAATTCATTTGTTTTTGAAATTTGTACATAAATTTTTCTTTCTATCTTGATTGAATTTTCTTATATAAATTGTATATAAATTCCTTTTTTTTCTACTTTTCCTTTGTTGTTCCCTTTAAGGAATAGCTGATGTTCCCTCCAAAGAATAGCTGTCATTCCCTCTAAGGAATAGCAATTTTGTGTACAGATTTTTGTGCTATTCCCTTTAAGGAAACAATTTTTGTTCCCTCTAAGGAATAGTTGTCGTTCCTTTTAAGGAACAACAACCCCCTGTATATTTTCTTTTTGTTGTTCCCTTTAAGGAATAGTTTTTGTTCCCTCTAAGGAACAATAGTTTCATGTATATTTGCTTTTTGTTGTTCCCTTTAAGGAACAGTTGTTGTTCCCTCTAAGGAACAACTATTGTTCACTCTAAGAAACAATAGTTTTGCATGTATTCGTTTTCTTATTGTTCCCTTTAAGGAACAGTTGCTCCTCCCTTTAAGGAACAACTACTGCTCCCTCTAAGGAACAGTTGATGTTCCCTTTAAGGAAAAACTATTGTTCCCTCTAAGGAACAACAGTTTTGTATGGATTTGTTTTCCCGTTGTTCCCTTTAAGGAACAGTTGTTGTTCCCTCTAAGGAACAACAATCCCGTATGTATTTGTTTTATCGCTGTTCCATCTAAGGAACAGTTATCATTCCCTTTAAGGAACAACTGTTGTTCCCTCTAAGGAACAACTACTATTCCCTTTAAGGAACAACAATTTCATGTATATTCTTTTTGTTGTTCCCTCTAAGGAACAGTTGATGTTCCCTTGAAGGAACAACAATTTCGTTTGGATTTGTTTTCTCGATGTTCCCTCTAAGGAATAACAGTTTCTCTTGGGCTTGTTTTCTCGTTGTTCCCTTTAAGGAACAGTTGTTGTTCCCTTTAAGGAACAGTTGTTGTTCCCTTTAAGGAACAATTGCTATTCCCTATTAGGAACAACCGCTATTCCCTCTAAGAAAGAACAGTTTCTTTTGCATCTTTTTTTCCACTGTTCCATCTAAGGAACAACTTCCATTCCATTTAAGGAACAACTATTGTTCCCTCTAAGTAACAACAATTTCGCATCCAATTATTTTTCTCTTTTGTCTATTCCTTATGAGAAACAACTTTTGTTCCCTATAAGGAACAGTTGTTGTTCCCTCTAAATAATAGCACTTTCAGTGTGCAATTTTTTCCTTCTTGTTGTTCCTCCTAAGGAACAGTTGTTGTTCCCTATAAGGAACAACACCGTCATGTATATATCCTTTGTTGTTCCTGACATGGAACAACACCATCCGCATGTATTTTTTGTTGTTCCTTACAGGGAACAGTTGTTGTTCCATTTAAGGAACAACACATTTTTGTGTGTCTTTTCTTGCTATTCCCTACAAGGAACAACACTCTTTGTGTGAGGTTTTCTTTAGGAAATAAGCACTTTGTGAATATTATTTCACTTGTTATGATTCTTTATTAGGCACAAGAGTACAAATATATATGAAAGGATCCAAATCTGAGGATTAATATAACAAGCAAGTATTGAATATTATCATCTTTAAACAAGATTGCTTTGTATTGATCGAAAAGGAAAGGAAACAACCATCTATATCACTTCACTGTCCTCATTTCCATTATAAATCAAAGGGATTGATTACTTGTACCAAGTTGGTTCTTCCCTAAACCCTATAACTCTCTCTATTCATTATCATCAAATAAGGTTAAGGGCATACTTTCTTCTATTTGATATGCTTAGACTTCTTCCTCCATTCCTACTCCTAAGGAGTGTTGATCCACCCTTTATGTATAAATAGGAAGTGTTGTTCTAAAAATAAATAAATAATATATATTATATATATATATATATATATAGTATAAATATATATAATATATATATAGAGAGAGAGAGAGAGAGAGATGTTTACTAACAATTGTATGATTTTGTTACAGATGGAGGATAGGGGGTCTCATCACAAGCCAACCTACCATGATCATAAGGAAGTAGCAAAGTGGCATTCCCACTATGGCCACCACACCAGGGATATGATCCAATGGATGAATCAAGAAATAAAAAGTCCTTGGAACATGAGGTCTCATCACAAGTTGGCCTCCCCACCTTTTGCTACTTCCTAGTGAATGGCAATGTCTTCATCTGGTCACCAAGCTAGCACGTTGGCCTCCATTCTAATATCATAATGCACTTTCCCCATAATACATAAAGGACCATGGTTCTAAAGGGTTAGAAAGCAACTTTGTCGAGGCTATAGATGCCTGCAGGAAACAGAAGCTCTACTGATGGTATTGAAGTCATATTTCCAACATTAATAGCTATTATAAGTCCCTTTACGTACTTGGTATCTTTGCTATAGAACGATTATGTTCCTAATTTATCTTGAACCTTTATGCATGGATATATCCTAAAAAAATCAATCATAATAAGCTTTAAGTGGAATGATGACGGTAAAGTATATTTTTGTGTCAGATGTCCTTTTTCTCTTTTTGAAATACCTCATAGCATCTCCTCACTAATTGATAATTATCGTATATGCATTGATTTCAGCACTCTGATATATCTTGCGATCCTTTCATAAATAGGAGTACCTTACCACTTCCACCATCCCTATACATCGCCACCAGCATGATTTTCCTTCATTTATTCGATCGAAGGCGACCTATCATTTCAAGGGGGGGGAGGGTGACTCCCAAAGTACTTATGCATGCATGTCAATCCATTATTTGGTTATGCCGAACTATATGACATTCCATTATAGTAAGTCTTTAACAGTATTTATGCTAAAAAATATCATCTGACATAATGATCATAATAACTTGTTGTTCCATCGTTGGCACTGTCTATTGTTGTGTTACCTGTGCTAACTTGCAGTGTGTAGAATTCAGGCAATATGGGAGGAGGAACAGTGTGTAGGGAGAAACTGATACTGGCTATTTTTTAGGATGCCAAACAAATTCTAGTCCGAGCCGGGTGGGTAGCATATTTCACATGATTTCAGCAACCCAACAAAACAATTGCCATAGAATTCCTGCCGAATTTATAGAACAACCAGTCTATGGTGAGGGTAGACAAATCACAGTCTTAGATGTTGTGATTGCAGAAGTTTATGGATTACCAGCTGAAGGACCCATGTGGATGAATAAATGACTGAAGCTCTAGGATGCCATGGAAATATTTAAAGATGAAGGGCAAGAGTTGATCATCAAAGGGAAAGGAGTTTGACCATTATCCCTTGGAGAACCGTGGGGAGGACTAGCTAGAGTTGTTTAGAATTTCATTACATGTGACAAGTGCAAAGACATGGTAAGGCCACGTCAACTTAAACTATTAGCAGTTTTGAAACAAAAATGTTCAGTAAATCTACCTGCATATTTGAATTTCTTACTGTATGATTCTGCTGAAAGTATAAGGAAATCCTGACACATAGAAGCAGTCGTAAGTCATAATTTTTAATTAGGCTGATTGTTAGCTACAACCTCGCCGAGCAGCAAACAAGTTGGGAAGAATTAATATTTTCCATAGAAGGGGTGTTAGCTTTACCTACTCCTAACCCTGTTCCAAAAAGGAAAAGGACTACCCGCACAACAAACATTCCACAAAAATGTAGACACTCTACCAGAGTAAGGATAAGCTGGGGAATAGTTGAAAATCCCCAGGGTAGCAGCAACCAACCCATAGAACTAGCTAGTCTAGAAAATGAGCAATATTTATAGTTGGAAGGATGGGATGACTTGGAGTCAGAATGTGAGGAGGAAACAAAGCACTCTAGTGAAGAAGAAAGGAATGAAACAAAACTTCCTTCAACACCAAATACAAGTCCCCCATGAGACTTACTGCATGATATTGAACTAGCCTAGATTTTGGCTAATATGAATGAATATATACAGCCCGAAAGCCCGCTCAACTTTAACATTGGAGCAACCCAATCGGAAGAAAACTCTGGCCACAACAGGTGCATACCAGAAAATGTAATATATGAAGTAGAAACAAGAGCGGAAGTCACTCAGGAAGAGACGGACCAACCTGACAATATACCTCCAGAAGAACCTAGCCATGTAGACCTGAATATAGAAAATATAGACCAAAAAGAGGACATGGAGATAGACCAAGAAGATGACAATCAATCTGGGGACGCAATTCTTTTAGAGCAAAGTCAAGACGAGCAACTAGGACCGTTAGGAGTAGAAACAACCAGCAAAACACTCACTCCCCCTAAAAAGAACAAAGCCACAATTAAAAAGATCAGGAAGGAACAACAGAGGTTGCGGAAAACAGTGAAGAAGCTCAAACAAAAAATAAGGGAGTTATCAGCAAGGAAAATTCCTAACAAAACCCAAGAAACAATAAACGCATCCATCTAAACTGAATTGTAGGAAACAGAAGCTATGGGGACTCAAACTGAACCCATACTCACTGAAGATGTTAGGGAATAGTAGGAAATTTTTGCAAAAATAGCTACCCAAACAGAGGCCATACTTTCTCATGATTTAGCCATTCAGACAGAGATGGCACCCTCCTACAACACATATACCCAGATAGAGGTTTGGGCCTCCTATAGAAAAGAAACATAGACAATCAACATCCATTCTCATAGCAGGAGTACACAGACAAATACCCAATTCAAAGATATCATGATGAGCAACAACCTCGGTATAGTGAATCTTCAAGCAGATTTAGCCCAAGCTCAGCTTACCATAGAATGCCTTGAACTAGAAGCAGTGCCCCAACAAAAATACTAGGAATTACAGAGACAGCTTCGAGACATGAACATCTCAGAAAGTGAGGCATTTGACAAATACCGAAAGGCAGAAGAGAGGACTGAGAAATTGAAGCTTAGATTATAAAAGATCAGGAGTCAAATGGATATTATTTTCTCCTTATATACTAACATATTAGTATGCAGATCTCCTGCCAATAACTATGCCCTATTTTTGATGGAAGGATACTTACAATTGAAGATCAAAGTTGTCAAAGCTGGAAAACTGATAGAGTTGAAAACAAATGAGGGTTTTATAAACTGTTGCAAACATCATGGGGCAAAGTTTCAGAGGTTGTTGTGTGAATTTTATTTGCACAATTATGTATTAGAGGAAGAAATTGAAAAGAACCCCTGTCATTTTGTAGGGGATATACAATTTCAAGCTTTTATTTCATTCGTTGTTAACCAACTGAAATAGCTCAAGGCTCATAACATGTTCCAGAGGCAGGAAAATGGATTGGATCTTTGGGTTAGAGGTGAACCAAAACACCCATTACAAATGCTGGCCAATCCCAAAAGTTTGATGAAGAGGGAAGGAGTAATTAAAACTCTGGGGCCTATTCAGAAAGAAATTGTCCAAAAAGGAGTAGAGTATTTCCTCTCCATTCAGGAAAGCTCCTTGGCCGCAGCCAAGTCCAAATGGACAGTTTCCAATAACAATGTACAGAATAAAGAGCCATTTAATTACAAAAAATTTAAACTGGCTGCAAAACACTTTCTCATTTATAATAATCTCATCTTAAGGGAAGGTCCTTATTGGCTAGGCTCTCGATTCCACAGCCCTATTATTTGGTATCCTGATGAGGGGTACAAGGCTATATATGAACTGCCTGAAGGACAGACAGGGCACATATTTAAAATCTTGGCCAAGAATCATGGTTTCAAACCACTTTACGACCTTCCTTCTCCAGCTTATTCCTTGACTCCTCTGCATATGAACTACATGGTTTTCATTAGGACATGAAAAAGGGAAAGCAGGGGAGTATATTGGGTCATGGAAAAGGTATGCATTTACTATTAACTTATTATCCTTTTCCTTTATTCTCATTCTTTCTATATCTCAATGTACTAATCTATTAAGAAATTACGGTAAAGAAATATAGAAATTATTTGCAGTTATGCTTTGGATAATTATTATCCTTCTTTATGAAGAAAAGTACGAAAAAGGACAACTGATGTTCCCTAACTAAGGAACAGTGAAAAAGCAACAAGCTAAGGAAGGAGCATGATAGTTATAGATAAGGCCAAAACAAATTAGAAGGATCAAACGAGGAGGGAAAGATGTCTGAAGTTAGAAAATTGTGTGAATCCCACAGGATCAAGAGATCCCGAGGAATCGCTTTTACTATTTATCTTTTTACCCCTTTCTCAATATAAAAGGCAACGATTGTAAGCAGAAAGGGGAATGACGATTGTTATTATTATTGTAATTCTCAATTATAGACTTCCGTTGTAGCAAAGAACGTAAATATGTTGTAATACTCTTTCATGATTAATACATAAGAGGAGTTGTTGTTCCTTTTCATTTATCTGAAGTAACCAGCAGTGTATGTTGGTGGCTAAGGGCTTGGCTTCCAATGGAATTCACTGCTTCACCTGTGTCATATATTTTCAGTTATTGCAAGTGTGACGGTTTGATAGGATTATTTCTTTATGCTTTTTTATTTCGTTTTTGTCCCTTATTTCTTTGCTTTGACAGAATAGCTTTGTTTTATATAATTTACAACATTGTTGTTTAATTGATTTCCTTTCGCTTTGGATTGAGTTTCCTAGATGAATATCCTGCTTGATGTAATCAACTGTAATGAGAATTAACTACTGTTGTTAGGCTCTCAGATTGATGACATCGTTATTTTATAGAGTAGTGTGTTTGATTTAAATTCAATTAGTTTCTAAGAGAAGAGTGATCACCGATGTAGTCTTAATGGATACTATTGTTACTTGAATTGCGTATTGCTATTACCTAAATTGTTGTGGGATTTGATTTCATTAAAGGATTGAGTTTTCTTTTAATTGAAATTAGAATTTACTTGCTACATCCATTTACTCTTGTATTTAAAAGATCTATACTACAATTTAGAAGCATTACTCTCTGAGTTAAATAGCTGCCACATACTATGTACACTCTTGAAATAGAAAGAGTTTCCAGGATTGATAATTAATGTGAAGATAATTAGGAGTTGAAAAGGCACCTTTTATCACTCAACAGTAGATAAGGTGTGATTAGTATTATTTTTTCTTATTATGTTAACTACTAGTAATTAATGATTAGTGAAACCCATTTGTATTACTAAAATAGGTGAAGTAATCTATAATATGAAATATAGAGGTAATCATAATGTACTAGTCGTATGATCATATTAATAGTAGTTATACTTTTCATGGATACAAGTATCGTTATGTATGTTGTATATGTCTTATGGAACTTACTTCACCCATTATACATAATGAATAGAGTCATGCCAACAATACGAGTAACCAAAGGTTATGGTACTTACTCTAAGCTTATAATTTACATATATTTTTATACATATACTTAAGATTATTGTATTAAAGTTGCTAAGAATGGTTACATTTATGTAATATGAGCTTATACTATGCTTAAAACAATATAGTGCTCATGATGATTTGTATGATATTTTTAATATGTACAATATAAATCATAGTATCCATAAGCAATGATATCCACAACCCACAACATGTATTCACATGCTTGTACATAGTTATCATATTTGTAACCCTTACAATATGGATAAGGTGGATTATGAAATCACACTATATATTAGTATAATCAATTATATTAATCTCATATAAGGTGATGCTATTGATCATGACTCGTATTACTATTATGAATATTTTTACTAAAAAAAGGATGTTATGTACATACAAGATAACCCAAGGCACAGAGGAAAATGTGGCTTGGGAAGGAACTAACTCCATAAAAACCTTGTCACCAGACCATTGGCCCCCCCCAAGGTTTAAGTGAAATAAACAAGCAGTGGAGTTGATTCAATGTGACGTGGGTATTGCGGACCCACTAAGATCACATGCCTTTGGACCAATTTCCTGATGAGGATTTAAAGAGAGAAAGGATTCAAAAGACTTTGGGCCAATGGACTGATCTTGAAAGGCGCCATGGGTGGGCCCATCGATAATTTGGCCTTTGGGTCTTTGGAATGCTTGGCTGGATCAAGTGGAGCCATGTTTGATCACTTTTAGTTTGACATGACATAGACTTGGGTAGGTCCCATTGTATTTTCATATGTTAGGACATTGGACAAGGAGTATGGTGTGGAGAGTCGCAACCAACAACTTTTGCTCTGATATGACATGGACTAAGAAGGCCCCACCAGACCTTCAACCAAGGGCCATTACACGAGAGAAGGACTTTGGTGGTTGAAGGGGACTTGGTCGATTAAGCTTTTGGTACTAAATGTTAGAGAATAGGGTGGTTTGAAGTGGGCTAGGAAAGGGCCCATCTTGCCCATGAGTCATCTAGCCTTTAGGAATATACAACTTTTTCAAGTAGAAGAGAGATTGATGGATCCCAATTTGGCATGAAATATACCTATCAGCTCTAATGTCAGCCATTTTTTTTGTCTTTTAACATTCTCACACAGCGAACTTGTAGAGAGTAACAAATATATCATGGGGGGAACTAATCACTTGCTCTTGCCACACAGACTAGGTAGAGGTCACTTGGGCACACATGGTAACCAATGGTGACTTGGGACTTTTTAAAAGGAAAAACATCAAATAAGAATAAATTTTAATTTGGGACTCAGATTGAAGTGAAATTTGTATCGCCAAAAATCTCTCAATAAGTTGGATGTGATGGTGAGATCATATTCTAATTATAAAGGCTTTGAAAAAGGAGCATTTTTGTACCCGATCTTCATGACAGACTATGAAGGTTAGGTTAATTTATTAAGTAAAACCTTCTACAACCCAATATAGTACAAGGGGGTGGGAGAGGGTCTTACAAAGTGGTATCAGAGCCTAGGTTCAACACTCAAGCTCTATGGGCCTTGAAGGAGAAAATTTATTATGATAATGTGTGTGTGTGTGTGTGTGGTGTGTTGACCTTGAATTTCCATGTTCCATGGTTTCTAACCTTAATAAAATGTTTACATGTCTTTTTTAAGTTTATGTAACTAACATGGGTGTTATATGTGTGAAAAACATCTAATCAACATGTGTCATATTAGCATAATTACTGTTGGTATGACAAGGTAATAAATTAATATGTTTATGCTTGATATAACTAAAAAAGTCCATGAGTGTGACATCACATAATAAGATACAATTTGCAACAAGAAATGGAGGAAGGGAAAATAGTATGGTACAACACAGTATGGACTATGTCCAACATGAGAAGAAAGAGGAAATTTTCCCTAATATAATAGATTCAATTAGAAGCTGGAAAGCTAAGTTGAAGATATACAAAGAAGAGAACAAAAGACTCGCTATAAAACAAGAATAACATGTAAATATGAACCCAATTCTACTACAAAACCTATTGTACATGCAATTGATATTGCAACATGGACCAAACTATGGAGATATGGAAGGGTATCATGATGACAAGGTCAGAGAGAAGCCTTAAAAGGTTGGGAAGAATAGAAAACCATTGACATATTGAGGAGGTTTTGCAATTATTGTTTGTGGTTGTTAGTTGCATGTTTTTGTTTTGTTTACTTTGAGCATGGCCATTCTTTGGGATTTTTTTATGTGTTGTGGTTGTGCTTTTTCTCTATTTTCATTCCTTCTTTGTTTGGTATTGGTTTGGTTTGTTGGGTGTGGGAAAGGGGAGTAAATAAGATCATTAAGAATAATTGCATAAAACCAAATTAGAAGTTCAAGGCCCTGATTAGATCATGTGCATGTGATAAATTGTAGTAGAGGGTAGAAGAAGATAATGGATAAGGTAAAGGGACATGGATGGGTCCACCTAAAATAATGATATTTTTGGAAACAATGTTAATACTGAGATGGGGGTGAATAAGTATTAAGGCTAATTTTAAATTTATGCCAATTTATATTTCTTCATTCAAACTTGGCTTCCAGTATATGTGAGCAACCATTAAAAAATCATATCAGCAACTATATCAACCCATACAAGCATACACATCATGAGCAACAAATAGATGAGACAATGAAGTTTTATGTGGAAACCCTTTTGGAAAAAAAAACCAATGCATGTCATTTTTATTTATGTAAAATAATAGCACCTACTCCATTACATCAATCTATTTTTCGATCCACCACTCACATGAAGCACCACCTCCCTTTGATTGTTTCCTCATACCTACTAGTAGGAAGCACCAACTCCCTACATTTGTAGACACTTGTTCATCTTACCATAAGAACCATGTGAAGCACCAACTTCACGATTTATTGCAAGCACCAACATTCAACTCCTTATATTTATGTAACCACCAACTTGTAGGAGGCACCAACCCCGAAGCCTTCTCAAGCACCCACTAGAGATGGAATCACCAACTTCCTGTATGCAGGCTCCAACCCACACTCAAATAGGAACTCAATTTTCATTGTTATTCATAGCCACTATGCTTGATATCAACTCTATTCTATGCTCACTCTACAAGAAGTCATTAATCTATTAGACAACAGTCACTCATCACATCATTTTGCGACACTCTATCCTCTACACTTCTACAACATGCACTTCAACTCTTGTCCTTATATTCCACAGGATCTCTTGTCCTCTCACATCACATCACAAGCTCTCTCGACCTTCTGCACACAACAAAATCACCTTCAACCTTTCTCATACAAAAAAATCTTTCTCAAGGTCTCTTTTCTCTACATAGGCACTCTCAGCCTCTTCTCTAGAGAACTAGCTCACTCGACCTCACACAATAGTGCACTTACACCCACAAAGCTCTCTTCTCATCTATCTCACAACAATGCTACGTACCCTACATTTCTCAATGGAAATCATTGTTTTTGTTTCTCTACTGCACTCTGCACAATGTTTCCTTTGCCTCATGTATGCAAATTTCTCGAGTGTACCTCAACATAACTCTCCATTCTGATGTTGATCTAACTAGGTCACTGTTGCTTCATTAAATTCAGAGTATGGGGTCTTCACAACTTTACCAATTCTTTGTGTGATTATGCATGCTAATAATTCAATCTCATTCCAACTATACACTTCATCCAGGTCTCCTATTTTTATTAATTTCTCACAGATATTGACAGGTACTTAAGGATGGCCTGACTCTACTCATTTAATTCAATAAGGTGTGTTTAAGCTCATGACAATCCCAACACTTCATCCTATGCAACCGTGGTCCTCTCTGGCTTAACCCAATGATCTCTGCAGTCACCATTACTCATGTGACACTAAATCCTCTAATCTCATTTGCCGACTCATCCATCCTAAATTACCTTTGTGCTGCCATTTCAGATATTTTACTCCACAGTGCAATTTCAGAGCCCAAACATTTCATAACTCTTATTATTTTGATGTTACAAAATCATAGTATTCTGATTTGTTCAACTCCTTCTTGCTTAACCCCTTTTTGTGTTGCACACCATAGGACCACGTACTATTACCGGTGCCTTCATTCTTCACTACACTACAATTTCAGGGCTCCCCACATACCGTAACTTCTTATTACTGTGTTGTTACGAAAACAATAGATTATGATATTATGATCCCCTCTTGGTTAGCCTCTCTTATTTTTCACCATGGGACCAGGTACCATGACCAACATAATATCTTTTAGGTGCTAATCCCCTTAGGACCTATTGGAGGCCTATCTCCTTGTATTCTAGCATTGCACCACTGGTTCTTTGGATCTCCACATCTAGACACAAAAATGCATCAGAGCTCCCTCCATTATAACTTTCTTCAAAGTTCATTTAAAGCATTGTTCTAAAATCCTTATCCTTCAATCTTCTCCATGTAACTTAGGTGCTAGAACTACTCCTTGCCCTTGGTTCTTTGAAATCCATGACCAAATGTCAACATGACATCAGAGCCCTTAGTATCAAAACTTTTCTTCAAATGAAATTACAAGGGATTTTAGAAAAAATCAACCTCTGAAGTTCCAACCTCCAAGATGATGTCATGATAATGTCATCAATTCCATGTGGCATCTCCTTAGTGGTGACATGTGTCACATGGATTTTCCCTATTAGGCCACCCAATTTTTGTGAACATGACTGCTACATGTCCATAGTATAACCACATCACGTCATCTGCGTTGTCAACTTCTGAGGAGCAATCAACTACCACCATGTGTCTCGTCTTGAGGAAAGAGAAAGGGTCCATTCAAGCCTTGGTTTCACAATGAATTTGTTTGTTAATTCATCTTCCTTACAAACATTGTTTCTTATAATGAATTTCAATTGATAAGGAGTTACGAGGTTCTGGCCTTTGATATTCCTTCCTCCAACATTCTTAGCCTTTCGATATGACCTCTACTCTGACGTTTCGATATGCCTTCATGTGCCATATGCTTTGACCTCTCATATGAACTACTCAATCCTTTCGATATCTAGTAACAATGATCCGAACCTTGTGATATTGGGCCTTTCAAAATTCATCTCTCAATGTTTTGTGGTCCCAAGGTTACAAACTTACAAGGTTCCGATTTTCTGACCTCCGATATTTCGCCTTCTGAATTTTTTCTTGCTATAGTATTTTCCCTTCCGATCTCAGAACTTCCAACCTGCTCCAATATTTCGGGTTCTGAAGTCTCTAAGGGCTGAAATTTAGCCTTCCTTAGACATTAAGACCTTGACTTTGGTAGTAAATAAATTTTTATCTAGGAGGCCATTTCGATACTTCCACATATTGTTGGAAAGCGTTTTTAGACCACTAACCAACTGTCCTAATTCCAAGAGTATCTAAGTTGATCTCTTAAGGTAGAATCTCCTCTAAACTTTGGGACTCCCAACCATCATAGTCATCTCTTTACGGCTTCTCCAATAATCCTTCTACTATGATGATTCTCTATAGAGAACTGCAACAAGCATGCGACTCCCCCTCAGCTTGACACCTCAAGCACATAAAACTAGCTCAATTACCAACACAACTAGGCTCAAGAACGTCAAAGCCAACATCTATTTCCAGAAATATATGTGCTATCTCGTTGACATCAATGCCAACATTCTTGCCAATAGTTGGAAAATGCCAACTGCCAAACACATCTCTCAACATGATTGTTGACATCAATGCCAACGCACTTGCAACTAGTTTTCATCCAAACATGCCAACTGTCCAACAAATTCCCTTTTTTGCATTGATGGAAACACCTCATTGCATATCCTCTTTGATGAACAATCCTCATGCTACTTTGACACAACTCTTGCATGAGTCACCAATGAATTTCTCTCCTTTGCATGAGCCATCACAACTTCTCCAATAATTATCTCCCCCTTTGACATCGATGGAGAGGGGGTACAAGCTGGTCCTACTTCCCCATGCAATCATCGACAATAAAGGATGAGGATCTAGTTGCTAATTTGCATTCTACTATGCAGACTCCTCTTAAAGGACTAATCACTGTTGCTTCTCTCTAATCTGGACATATGTGTTATGCTCCCCCTAAACATATATTGCCTCTTCTTTGCATTTCTCTAGTTCTAAATTCCTTAGGTTGCTGCTTCATCCTTTGTGCTCACTTCTCCTGAGGATTTTAATCACTTCTCCCCCCTAAGAACATGATTCTACAATAGGGACTTCTTCTTCAATAATACCAATTGCACCAAACATTTGATACAAATTGGACAATGTATCAGGCAAACTCCTATATTCTTTTTCTTCAAAAAAATTCTCATTTGAACAAACAGGTTTTATCCACCTGATCCTAAGACTGCCAATTGACATAGTGATACCAATTGAAAGTTAAGGGACATGGAAATGTTGAACCATTAGTGTTTCATGAATACAAGATTTCTAGTCATAATCAAACTCACAACTTAAATGAAATAAGGGTATTTCACCCAAGGTGAAAACCTTTCATTTACTCAACAATCTTTCCTCTTTAGGTTCATGATCATTTCCTACTACTCCTTACCAAGGTAGCTCCGCTGAGACGCTTCTCTTTGATCTCATGTAACCACTTCCTTTCTTCTGCGTGGGGACTGATATTGTGGACCTGAATTGGAAATGGGATTTATGTCATTCCACCTTTATGTTGCATCCCATGTTCATCCTCCCACAACATAAAGTGTTTTTTTGTACTCCATTTGAATTCATGTTGGCTACACTCCTCCTCTCTCTTTCAATTCTGACACATTTGAAATAAATAAACACATTACTATAATAAACAAGTGGACTTGATAAAACCTTTAATAATCAAATGCATCTCTCTGCCTTTGCATTCTAGATTCCAACATATCACTTATTCAACCTCCCTTGAGGTCATTCTCTTCATTTACTGATGAGAAACATAGGATCTACTTCCCTTGAGCAGATCATCCTCCTTCTTCCAAACTTGCAAAAGATGATTCCTAGTAAAGGATTTTCCTTCCAGCTTCATCTTTGACCAAATTTGGGTCTTTTCTTGGCTATGTATGTCTAGGGGAATGTTCTCCTCTTGTTCCTAATTCTTGAAACAAATATCCCTGCTACCTTTCTCCCTCACAGAGGAGTCCACCACAATGGTAAGAGGATCACTCTTCTAATTTCTTCCTCCTCTTTTTGTCTCTCTCTTTCGACATAGAACAATGAAGACAACCATTTGTTCATCACCTCCATTGTTTCTTCCTGTCTTCAAATCCCGAGTTGTTACATTTGTATGCATACGATGAGAAGCATTACATTTATTCTCATATCTACAACTGACTATCTTATATGCCACAACTGTAGCATTTGATATGGATTAAAAATGGAGCAGAGAAATTACCATATCTGCCAGCAATCTTATCATGACTCCTATCACTACCAACATGCCTTTTCCTAGCCTCTTTACGCATTCTTGGGTTGCTTATGCCCAATGCATCTCGTTTTCTTACATTCCATATACAATCTATGGCTTTATGTCCAAAAGTTTTATGAGAAAAACAATAACCATGAAAAGTATTTTGAGGATTGAATATACCTCTTCTTCGAGGGATTTGTTCTTGAGGATGAAAGGACCTGCGTTAGTTCTTCTTGTCACTTTCATGACAGTTTGGATTGCTTCCTTTCATTCTTTCTTACAGTTTCCTAGCTCTCTTTTGTTGTTCTACTTGCTTCTACTTCTTATCCTTCTAATGCTACATTTTATTCTTTTGTTGTTGACGCTTTCCTTGCTGATGCTTCTATCCAACAACCACTTTTTCTTTGTTGTTGTTGGAACCTTCAACTACCTTTACTTGGATAGTTGACCCTTGAGCCTTTACCTTCTTGGAGTTTGTTTCCTCTTTGAAACCTAAACCAGCGTTGATAAGGGGATTTTTTCGTAGCGAGCATCTCATCTAAGGTCATTATGCTCTCCTCAAGCTCCTAAAATTGAGATAACTCTTTATTTGAATTTTCTAAGTCATGTCTCAATGAGACTAGTTCATTTTGTAGTCTCTCACAATGAGCTTTTCTCTCTTTTAGTGGAATGGTTAACCTCCCACACAATTTTCTAGCCTCATATGTTGAGAATTTATATGAAATAATTTTTTTCTCAACTTCTCATTCTCAAACTCATAAATTTTTGAGTTTCTCCTCTTGCTTGATATTTTCCTTTGATAGGTCCTTAATCTCCTTTAGATCCGAGATCAACTTCTTTCTAAAAAATATCCTTTCATCTAGATCATTTTCTTCACTATCAAAGGTGCTAACCGAGTTACCACAGGGATCTAAACCCATCTCTATGTCCATGGAGTCTTCCATAGTTCTGAGGGGTACTCCATCTTCATCACTTTCAGTGATACCCCTATTCTTCTGATAGGATACACTCTCATTTTATCCTATGGAAGAGCAGACCGGGAATCTCTCTTCTTACTATGAGGATCCCTCATTTTATATTGCTACTAAAGTGGGTCTATATTCATTACAAATATTAGATGCATAACTATCTCTATCTTCAAGTGATTCACATGAACATATAGATAATGGATGACCTATATCTTTGCATTTATCACATAAAAATAACTTACCTTCTGAGCAGCATTGTATCCCTTCTAAGATTTCTACATCATCAACACGAGTTTGATGAGCAACAACTTCTACATGTTATGATTCATTGCCAGAGAAGTATGGTTCCTCAACCTCTTCTTGAGCCACATGGCTATCTCCTTCATACAGGCATTGTAGTTTGTCCAACATTTCCCTTCATGTATTGCAATTTCTTACATTCTCGACATATGGATTAGATAGCCCTTTCATGATAACCTCCTTAGCTTATTCATTCTCCTCACTCTTTTCTCCATTGAATACTCAACAACATACATCAACATCCAAGGCCATTAAATAGGATTCCATTCTAACCTTCCAGAATACATAGTTTGATCCATTTAAGAATGGAAATCCTTTTGATGTAAGCCAAGTTTGATTAAACATTGTTTCCCTTTGATCTACCTTCTAGAATTTAAGCTATTCCTGAAGGAATGAGGCTCTAATACCAAATGTTGAAAATAATTTATTACCAAGAGGGAGGTGAATCAGTATTAGGGCTAATATTAGCTTTATGCTAATTTATATTTCTTCATTCAAACTTGGCATCCATTATATGTGAGAAACCATTAACAACCCATATCAACAGCCATATCAACCCATACAGGCATACACATCATGAGCAACAAACACATGAGACAATGAGGTTTTACTTGGAAACCATTTTAGGAAAAAAACCACCAAGGCTTGTGTTTGTTGTTGATGTAAAATAAGAGCACCTACTCTATTACATAAATCTATTTTGTGAGCACCCACTAGCAAGAAGCACCAACTCCCTTTTATTTTATGGTAGCACCCAATAGCAGGAAGCACCAACTCCCTCCATTTGTATACACATGTTCAACTTAGAAGAAGAACCATTTGAAGCACCAACTTCATGGATTTGCTATAAGCACCAACTTACAACTCGTTTGATTTATTCAAGGACCAAATTGGAGGAGGTGCTAACCATCAAGCCTTCTTGGGCACCCATTAGAGATGGAAGCACCAACTTCCTGTATGTAGGCTTCAATCCACATTCAAATAGGAACTCAATATTCATTGTTATTGGTAGTCACTCTGCCTAATATCAGATTTGTTCTTTGCTCACTTCGCTTACTCTACAAGAACTCACAGATCTTCTAGAAAATAGTTTCTCATCACATCCTTTCACAACACTATATCCTTTTCTCTTCAACAACATGCACGTCAACTCTCATCCTTCTATTCCATAGTCTCTATTGACCTCTTACATCGTAGCACAGGCTCTCTCAACCTTCTTCACAGAACACAAGAACCTTTAGCCTTTCTCATGCAGGAGCACTATCTTGAGGTCTATTTTCTCTACATAGGAACTCTCTACCTCTTCTCTACAAAACTCACTCACTTGACCTCACACAAAAACACAGTTACACCCACAAATCTCTCTACTTAGATCTCTCACAACAATGTTGCATACCCCACATTTCTCAATGACAATGATTGCATTTGTTTCTCTATTGCACTATCTACAATGTTTCCTTCAATTCCCACATCCACATTTCTCAAGTGTACCTTAGCATGGCTCTCCATTCTAATGTTACATCTGACTAGGCCATTTCTACTTCATTAAGCTCAGAATATGGGGTCTTAAGCACTTCACCAACTCTCAGTGTGATTCTCCATGCTGAGAATTCAATCTGAGTCCAACTATACACTTCATCCAAGGCTCTCATGCTTATTAATTTCTCACAAAGCCTGAAAAGTAATTCAATATGGCTTGGCTCAACTCACTTAATTAAATAACACGTGTCTCATCTCATGAAAGGCCCAAAACTTCATTATGTGCAACTATGGTCCTCTCTATCTCAACCTAGTAATATTTGTAGTCGCCATTACTCTTATGACACCAAATCCTCTGAGCTCATTTACTCTTTAGCTACCCATTCATCCATCTTATTGTAGCTTTGTGCTACCATTTCAAAGCTTTTGCTCCACAATGCAATTTTGAAGTCCAAACATTTTGTAACTCTTATTATTTTAATGTTATGAAATCACATAATTATGATTCCTTCAACTCCTTCTTGCTTAGCCCCTTTTTTCTTTAACCATCACAGAACCACGTGATGTGACCGAAGCCTTCATTATTCATCGTGCTGCAATTTTGGGGCTCTCCACATATCATAAATTCTTATTATTTTGTTGTTGCAAAGTGAGATATTCCGATATTCCGAGCCCCTCTTGGTTAGCCTCTCTTGTTTTTCACCGTGGGACCAGGTGTGATGACCAACGACATAGCTTTTAGGTGCTAAGTTGTTTAAGACCTATTGGGATCCTATCTCTTTGTATTCTAGCAGTGCACCCTTGGTTCTCTAGCTTCTATGACCAAGCACTATCACTTTGGAGCTCCTTGTATTGATACATCCTCTTAATTCAATTTTGGAGAATTTCCTAAATCTCCAGCCTTAAAAATATATCCCACCTAGAATATTGACAACACTTTAGGTGCTAAGGTCTTCCATGTGTCCTTGGCTCTTTGAATCTCTTGGTCTAGATGCCAACATATATTGGAGCTCCCTCCATCATAAATTTTTTCAAAGTTCATTTAAAGCGGAGTTCCAAAATCCTTTTCCTTCGACCTTTTTTGTAGCACTTAGGTGCTAGACCTACTCCATTCTCTTGGTTCTTTGAACTCCATGACCAAGTTCCAACATGACATCAGAGCCCATGCTATCAGAACTTTTCTTTAAATGTAATTTCGAGGTAGTTACAAAAAATCCAACCTCCGAAGTTCCAAACTTTGAGATGATGTCATGTTGATGACATGAACTCCATGTGGCATCTCCTTAGTGGTGACATGTGTCACCTAGATTTTCCCTATTAGGCCACCCAATTTTTCTGAATCTAACTTCCACATGTCCATAGTACATCCATGTCAAGCTATTGTCGCCTGCCTCAATAGCTTTCGAGGACCAATCAATTGCTGCCACCTGTCCCTTCTTGAGGAGAGAGAAAGGGTCCCTTCAAGCATTGGTTTCATAATGAATTTATTTTTTAATTCCTCTTCCTCACAAACCTTGACGTTTATAATGCATTTTAATTATTAAGGAGTTATGAGGTTCCAGCCTTCGATATTCCTTCCACCGATGTTCTGAGCCTTCTGATATGCTCTCTACTCTCAGGTTCTGATTTGCCTTCATGTGCCATTTGCCCTAACCTCCAACATGACCTACTCAGTCCTTCTGATATCAGATCCCTATGCTATGAGCTTACGGATATCAGGTCTTTCGAAATTCGACTCCCGATGTTCTTTGTTGTCAATGTTCTAAAGCTCTGAGGTTCCAATTTTCTGATCTCTAATATTTTGCCTTCCGAATTTTTTATTGTTGTAGTATTCACCCTTCTAATCTCCACACTGCCGACTTTCAACAATATTTCAGGTTCCAAATTCTTTAGGGGCTGAAATTTAGCCTACCTTAGAATTTAAGACCTTAACTTCGACAGTCAATAAACCTTGATCGAGGAGGCCATTTCTGGACTTCCACATACCATTGGAAAGCTCCGTTAGAGCACTAACCAACTATCTTAATTCAAAGAGTATTTGAGTTGATTTATTAAGCAAGAATATCCTCCAAATTTTGGGACTCCCAACCATAACATTGATCTAGGGGGATATTGGTGACCACCCACCTATTCCACCTAGACCTCTAGTCGGTTTCATCTATTTCCTTGTTTATTTCAAAGTTTACTATTTTTAGCATTTTTTTGGGTCCTAAACTTTCGGAGTAGTTTTGACCCCGTAAACGAAGTTTGTTTGAGGTATGCACTAGACCCATAGCCATCGTCATGGGCCCACAAATCTTGTAGTACTCAGAGAGACCTTTCCAACAAGATATTGTATGTTCCAAATGGAGATAATATGACTAAGTTATGACCCTGGGAATTTGGATTCCCTACTAACCCCAACAGGGCCCACAAACTCTTAGTGTTAGGGTTTTGCCTTTTTATGGTTTTCCCTTGTCGTTCAATAATAAATAGGCCCTTGAGCCTCATTGTGACACAGTTCAAGGTCATGTAGCCACCACATCTCTTCTTAGAGATAAGCTACTATCGCTCGAGCTAGTTTATTTACATTTTGTAAGCATATTGTAGTATCTTCATATTAATGAAATGAAGTGTTATTTCTATTGCATCTTTCTATTTATGATTATATCTGTAATTTGTCGGGTTCCTATTTAAGATCATATTAGTGGTATCAGAGCGGTATTCTTTTTTTTTTTCTTTTCATATCCCCAATGAGGTCAGGGTATAAGGAGTTAGGGCTCAAACTAATTGAACCTTTGGAAGGCCAACCTTGCAAATCCCAATGACCTCCCATGGTGGAAGAAAAGAAATATGAGGGGCTGGAGATACTTTTAAAATATTGTTGAAGGAAGCTCTCAAGCAACAAAAGAATGCGATGATGGACAACTTTTCACAGATTCTTCAAAAGTTTCCCACAGGCAACGTATCTTATCCAACAACCACTTTGGAGGTGCCACTCCTTTTAAGGTACAAGTTAACTTTTATTTCCCATATTTGAGGGCCAAATAG
The DNA here is from genome assembly GCA_000404065.3 of Pinus taeda. Taxonomy (NCBI): domain Eukaryota; kingdom Viridiplantae; phylum Streptophyta; class Pinopsida; order Pinales; family Pinaceae; genus Pinus; species Pinus taeda. The sequence continues at coordinate 47,346 of APFE031441404.1, forward strand.
ATGAAAATGTCATAGATAAATGGTTGAATATGTTGGAACAATATTTTTTTAGTAATGACTCTTCTAATTGGGAAAATATTACTTTTGCACTTCTCAAAGGCACCCCACACATCAAGGATTGGTGGTAAACTTTTTGTGAACAAAAGGACAAGAGGGATTCCTCACTAATTTTAGCTGCACCCACTTGGGATTCTTTTTGAGACGCCATCAAGGAACAATATTACCCTGTTAAGGTCTATGAAGACATATACATAAAGTGGACCAAGCTATGGCAGGGAAGGGACAAATATGTGCCAAAGTTCACAAATGTTTTCCATACCCTCTATACGAAGTTGGGTATTAAGGATTTTGAGTGTAATTTGGTACTCAAGTACGGCGGCTGTCTAGAGAAGTATATCTAGGACAAGATGGAGTTCCTAGACATATCCTCATTTGGCATGACATACTCATATGCTATCAAGATTGAGCAGAAGTTTAAACATAAGAAGCGAGACTTTGGATCTGTGAATCTAAAGCAAGGAAAAAGCACCCCCAAACAACAGAGAAAAGACCAAATCCAAGGTGGGGTGACCTAGTATAGGCCTTTGAAGCTACAAGAAAATAATAAGATCATGAAGACAAATAAGGAAAAGGGAAAATTGTGTGAGTTCCATAAGAGATCCACTCACAATGCAAGTGAGTGTCGAGCCAAGTAGTCACTAGTGGTTGAGCTAAAGGCTTCTGAATCTGATGCATGTTTCGACTCTGAGTCAGAACCTGATAAGGGAATGAAAAAGTGAAGAAAACCATTGACATGGAGCTTAGTGACACCATGGCCACCACCAATATCAACAAGAATGATCTTGAAGATCCAGAGGAGGGGGATCGTCTCTTCCACTCACAAATGTGGGTGAAAGGTTCTCCATTGCAATTCATTGTCCACAACGAAAGCCAAAAGAACCTCATTTGAGAAAATGTCATGAGGTGGTTGGGCCTACTTACAACATCACATATGTAACCGTACACCATCAGGTGGCTTCACCAACGATGAGATCTCCATATTAGCCATCAATGTCACCTTCCCTATAACATCAAGCCCTTCATGGATGAGGTACTATGTGATGTTTTCCCTATTGAAGTTTGTAATGTATTATTAGGAAAACCATACTTGTGGAAGAGAAATGATGTATATGAGTCTAGACCTCACTCTATGATTATTACTTTGGACAATAATTTGTGCATGATACCGAAGGTAGCCCCACCTAGCGCCACCTCTTTGATCACTGCAAAGAAATGAAATAAGATCATTTTCCAGACCAGAAAATTTGTTTTCCTTATGATTTTCCCTTAGGGAAATAACATGGTTATGGCCATGAATTTCAGACAGGGTGCCTTCGTGCAACAACAATAGATTTTAGGTTTTAACCCTATACAGAAATTACCTGCATATGAATTCTAAAACACAGAAAATAAACAATGCGAGAGAATAACACATATACACAGAGATTTTCCCATGGATCCCAAAACTGGGACTACAAGATTGATTTTTCATTATTTTCCTTTCAATGTTACAATACATATTTATACATGTCGAAGCATCCAATACCATGGACCGAAAACCATCGCACCCAAAA
>APFE031441405.1:0-62812 GCA_000404065.3 Pinus taeda
ATTTTGGAAAACTGAGAGAGGTTTTTGTCCACAACATGCCAAGGAAGAAAAACCTCCTTCACTTTTTACACAGGTGTCATGGTTTGAGAGAAATGTCAAAAATACCGGCGAGAACGAAGGTGCTCCAAGGACGGTTGGCCAAAATACAAAAACGAAAGAAAACGCCCGATCCACTCCAAATTTTGGCCAAAGCCTCTTTGGCTGAGCATGGTACTTGATTGGGGACTCCCAGCCCAAATTTCAAGAAATTTGGAGAAAATTTTGTCATTTGTGAAATTTTTGTGCAATTACAGGTTTTGCCCGTGTCGCGTCCGCGTCGCGCGCGCGGACATTTTGAAGGACTGCTCGGAATTTTGCAAACTTGGCATTTTTGGAAAGGGCATGCCAAAAGAAAAATTACCAATACTCGGGAGAAGTTTAATTTTGAGTTTTGAGCCTCCAAAAGCTCAAAATACATCAAAAAAATGACTTTCTGCCCACTTTTTGAGTTGCAGAAAGTGACCTTGTGAGAAATGGTTTTTGATGGGGCAAAACAACTCCAAATTCAGAAATTCCACTTGGGATGGAAAGTAGACAGGCCAAGTTTTCCAATGAGCCATCTTGCACGTGATTTGGACCAGTGGAACCCACTCAAAAGTTGCTGCAAAGGTGCGCGGACATGAGAGCCAGGGGCGCGGACATGAGAGCTAACTTTGCCAGAATTGACTGTTTTGGTCAAAAAACACTGTTTTGACTATGGTTGCCTATTTTTACTTGTAAATCATGGATAAATGTAATATTTTCATGGCACTTTGATAGATTTTACCTCTCTTTACTCTTCTAGAAGCTTCCTTGATGTAAAAAGTAAAAAATTAATGCATGAATTAGTTAGCTAAGTAATAGAGGCAAGTTGTTGAGATGCCTATTATCTAGTGCTTAGTTTGGAATTAGTTCAAACTGCTCCTAGAAGGATGAGCTCGACCCCTAGAGGTGGGGAAAGGAGTTGGATCTCCTATATTATGCCTCCTCTTACTCATTCTCAGGGTTGGACTCTAGAGGGAGAAGTGCTATTGTATTATTGACTTGTATTTTTCTGCAATTTGAGGAAAGGAAGGCCAGGGTTTTGCAGACTTCATTGTGGATTCTTGTGGATTATTATGTTGATGGTGTGCTTCCTACTGTTATTGTAAGTGTGTTTATGTGTTTCATTCCTTAATCTCTTGCTGCTGTTTAAACAAAAGAAGTGATAAAGTTTGAATTCATGCATGCCATGCTCACCTTTCAATTTTGTTTAAATTTTATGTTTTCCACCGTCCAGAGAGGATTCAAATCCATCGTTTGCCCTCTTTAGCTTTTCTCCTTTCTTCCTTGATCATCTTTTTCAGACTAAAGGCATCAGCATAGATTCCTACCTTGCCCCAAGGAATCACCTGCAAAAACTGAGCTCAATCCCCGCACCCTGAAATGCACTCCCTCCAATTGCCACCAAAAACCCAAAAACTCTAAACCAATCTCCAATATCAGTTTACTAGCCTAAAATCCTTGTTCCTAATTGGTCAACTCATTCTATTGACAAAATCCATTGAGTTTTGACCCAAGAGAGCCTTCTCATACCTCGTAGGGCTAGCTACGAGGTGAAATGGTTTGATGTAGCCTTGAGAGTTTGTCTATCTCAGCCTAGGTGAATTCCAAGCGCTAACACAGCACACCCCAGAAGAGATTGAACTTCTAGGTGAATTGAAAAACCTATGTGTTAAAATTCCGCTCCTCCAAGCTATCAAGGATGTCCCCATCTACAACAATTCAATCAAGGAGAAATGCTTCAAACATATTGGGAGGCGAAAGAAAGACACCCTACCATTAATGTCATTGGAAAGCTATCTGATTTAATGTTGGGGCGAGTGATTTTCCCGAAGTATCTAGATCCTGGAAGTCCTGTGGTAGATGTGCACATCGATGGTATCATTTTCCCCCATACCTTGATAGATATTGGGCTTGCCATAAATGTGATGACTAAGGAGACTATGCTTAAACTGAATCTCCAAGGATCATTAAGGAAGACCACAACAGTCTGCATCTTGCAGACAGATCCACAGTAGCTCCTAAGGGGGTTGTTGAGGATGTGATGGTCTCCATTGATTCCTGGGAATACCCTGCTGAATTCTTAGTTCCCCAACATAAGACCACGTTCAATGGTTATCCTCTCATCCTTGGAAGGCCATGGTTAGCCACTGTTGATGCTTACATAAGTTGCAAGGTTGGGAATATGACCATTAAAAATGGGCATTTGTCCAAAAAATTGGTCTTATACCCTCCTGCTCAACCATTTCTAGAGCATGACTTACCTTTATGGTTGGAAGTGGAGGAGGAAGATGAAGTCTACTATTCCCCAATCTGTACCCTAGATGCTACTATAGGAGGGGGGCAACTTGATGAAGATGACCGGATTGAGAAAATCCTCCAGAATCAGCCCCCCAACACCATGTCCCTTAAGGGGTTAGTAAAGAAAGTTGAAGATAACCCTTGGACTAATTTGTGCCTAGCTAGCTCAAGTCCTACTCATGTCAAGATGATAGAATTTGGTCCATAAAGAACATTGAAAATCAACCCCTCTCTCTACACATCAGGAAAAGGAGTTATGTGACATGCTAAGAAAGCATTTGGATGCCTTTGCCTGGAGTTATAAGGAAATGAAGGGAGTGCACCCTTCGGTGTGTAATCACCACATTTACATCAAGGAATGTTGTAAGCCAGTGCACCAACCTCATACAAGAATGGACCCAGCCCTCAAAGATATAGTTAAAGAAGAACTGCAGAAGTTCTTGGATGCAGGGTTCATTTACACCATCTCAGGTAGTGAGTGGATGTGTCCTCTAGTTCTGGTCCAAAAGAAGAATGGGAAGTGGAGGACCTGTGTGAACTACAAAGAGCTAAACAAATCCATAAAAAAGACCATTTCCCTCTACCTTTCATTGACCAAGTATTAGATGGTCTGGCAGGAAAGAAGTTCTTCTCTTTCTTGATGGATTCAGTGGTTACAATCAGATCCAGATCATCCCAGAGGGCCAAGATAAAACCACCTTCACCTATCCTTGGGGTACCTTTTCTTATAAGGTCCTTCCTTTTGGATTATGCAATGCCCCTACCACTTTTCAGAGGGAAGTTCTGAGCATCTTTGCGGAGCTAGTCCATGACTCTGTGGAAATTTATATGGATGATTTCACCTCTTATGGGTGTGATTTCCTGGAGGCTCTCTCTAACTTGAGAAAGACACTAAACAAATGCATTGAAATGAACTTATCCCTTAGTCCTAATGAGTGTTAGTTCTTGATGAGTGCAGGGACTGTTCTAAGTCACTCAATATCCAAGGAAGGACTGCAAGTGGACCCAAATAAAATTGCTATCATAAAAAGGGTCCCTACTCCTCAGGAGCAGAGGGATGTCAGAAGTTTCTTGGGCTTAGCTTGATACTATAGGAGATTTAGAAAGGACTTCAGAAAAGTAGCCTCACATTTTTTTGGACTATTGGCCAAGGACTATGAATTTTTATGGTCAGAAATCTGCCAAGAGGCCCTAGAAACCCTAATGGACAAATTGACTACTGTACCTATACTCTGAGGCCCAAGTTGGGTTCTTCCTTTCCACATCCATGTTGATGCCTCTAAGAAAGATATAGGAGTAGCTCTAGGTTAGATAGATGACAAGTTACCTTATGCCATTTACTTCATCAACAAAAATTTGTCAAAGGTTGAATTGAACTATACTGTAACTGAAAAAGAGCTCCTAGTTGTTGTCCATTCCTTGAATAAATTTAGACATTACATCACTGGTTACCAAACCTTTGTACATACTAACCATGATGCTATTAATATTTGTTGAAAAAGCCTGATGTGAATGCCAAAATTATTAAATGGTTTCTTTTGTTACAACAGTTTGATCTAACTATCATTGATAAGCCTGGTAGAGAAAATGTAGTTGCATATTTTTTGTCTAGACTGGCTTTGCCTATAGGTGAGGAAGGAATGGTTGATGATCAACTTCCATATGAGAATTTATTCTCTATTTCAGTTCTCTCTATGTGATTTGTTGACATAGCCAACTACTTAGTGGTTGAACAGTTCCCTCCAAATCTGCCCTCCAAGGAAAAGAGCATAATTATAAGAAAAAGCATATCATTCACTTGGATTGGGGGACATCTCTTCAAGCTAGGCCCAGATCAAATTATGAGAAGATGTGTCAGGGAGGAGGAAGTTTTTGAAATCCTTCTGGCCTGTCATGATGGGCCTTTTGGAAGTCACTTTGCAGCCAAGAGGACAACCTTCAAGGTACTACAAGATGGCTACCACTGGCCCACTCTCCACCAAGATGCCATAAGATATACTAGTCATGTGACCAATGCCAAGGGAAACATATCCTAGGGACGAAATGCATTTTCAACCTCAAGTGACTCTTGAGCCATTTGAAATTGGGGCATGGATTTCATTTGACCCATTGATCCACCATCAGGGCAGAAAAGGTACATAATTGTGTGCACTGATTACTTGACAAAGTGGGTTGAAACCAAGGATGTAAATGTAGAAACAGGAGAGAAAGTGGTTGAGTTTTTAAGGGAGATTGTGTTTTAGAAGTTTGGGTACCCTAGAGATCTAGTCACTGATCAGGGTGCTCAATTCACCTCACACCTGATTGAGAATTTGTTGATTCGGCATAAGATCAAGCACAGGAAGTCAACTTCTTACCATCCTCAGGCCAATGGAAAAGTAGAGTTTACCAACATAGCACTGGAAATAATTCTCACAAAGGTGGTGAGAAACAATAGGAAAGATTGGGCTAATAGACTAGTGGAGGCCACTTGGGCCTATAATACAACTTGGAAGACAACCACTAGCTTCACCCCTTATGATTTGGTCTATGGGAAGAAGGTTATTCTCTCCATTGAGTTTGAGTACATCACTTTGAGAGTGGCAGCACAATTGGATTTGGATGTTACAAGGGCACAAAAAGAGAGGTTGCTCTAGCTCAATGGGTTAGATGAATTCATGATGTAGGCCTTCCTACACATAGAGGTGACTCAACTACAAAGAAAGGTTTGGCATGACAAAAACATCAAAGACAAAGTTTTTTAAGAGGGTAATTGGGCTCTACTATATGACTCCAGGTTCAAGGATTTCAAAGGAAAATGGATGACCAAATGGTTGGGCCCATATGTGATTGAAAATTTCCATGACAATGGGGTTGTTCGGATAAGAAACATTGATGAAGAAGGTATCCCCTTGCTTGTCAATGGGTACAGATTGAAAGCCTACAAAAGACCTCTGTCAAAGGAATATTTTATGAGTACTATCAGTAAGAAAGTGAATGTGATTGGAAGTGTCTCAGCTTCCAACTCATTGAATTCTTGAAGACTATTTTATTTTTGAAGGAAAAAAATGAAAAAACAAAAGAGAAAAAACAATAAGGGACCTAGGGGATAACTTCCATGAGGACCTTGAGTCCAACTTTCAAGTTGAAAACCTCCTTGAGGCAGCCCAAGAGTGAAAAAAGGAAAATAAATATACCTGGGTGAAAACCTCCCTTGAGGCGCCTAGGGCAGGCAAACAGGTTGAAAACCTCCTTTGAGGCAACCTGTGTGTCTTTCAAAAAATATCTGCATATCTCCCATGCCTACCATATCTGCATCATCCATCCTCATTTTACAGCATCAAAAACCAGTTTGTAGACAATTTTCTGACTTCTACAGGATTTTCTGTAGTTACTACATGAGTTTTTTGTAGCACTACAAGATGTCCTGAAACTCTACAGGAATGGAACTTCAGTTGAAAAATGATGATGCAGGCTTGTTTTGGGTTGAAATAGGGGACAATTCACCTCACCACATCTCCCCCAACATGAACTAATGACCATGCCATCCTTTGTGCCCATAAAAAAAAAACCACTCAAAAAGAAAGATATAAAGAAAAGGTCCAAGGGCCATACCATCAGTGGCCTCACTCACCTACCACTCCATCTCCCCAATTGCCTCCCCTTCCACTCCTACCTCACCACCTATTTCTCCTCCAAGTAAAAAAAAAAAAAAAAAAAAAATTATGAAAGAGGCAGGTATAGGATTTCTTGTAGTACTACATGAAACACTGTAGCAACCTATGTTATGACAGCAACGGTCTCCATGCCTCCTCCTTTAGAATCCATGTAGAAAAAGAGTATCAGTGCCCCTGCATGCACTATGTCACCTATCCAGAGCTCAGCAGAAGTAGAAGAGGCCAAGCACATGCACACCACAACGAAGAAGACAAATATATCAGCTAGGTGAAATCAACAAAACAATATCCAAGGAAAACGTGTACCTGAACAAGAAGAAGCACAACAGAGCCACCCTCCAACATGCATCGACCAAGCGAAGGAAGGCATAGGTATGGAACCTCATCCACACTCTTTCCTAAGTATTAATATGATTAAAGTGTATGAATATGAAAAAACTTGATTTTATAAGCTGAAGATGGCCAATTAACTTGGCCAACCTCAGCTCGAAAACAAAAAGTAAACTCCTAGTCAGCAGGCCATGTGGCAAGGTCACATCAAAGCAAATAAATCAAAAAGGTGATTGAGTTAAGTTGTACAGGAGTGGATGATGATTACGAGGGAAGGTTGCATGATAACTGACGGTGGGCCAATAGTTCAAAAGGGGAAATCACGCACACTTCCAGCTAGCACAACACTCCAAGGAATCAACCATAAATAGAAAAAATTCCTAACTTTCATGCACACATCGCTCATTTTGAGATTAAGAGAATTGGGACCACCTAGAAGGGCCATCGAAGAAGCAAACCAGTGACAGCCATCCTACAGGGAACACCTATAGGAAACACAGAGAACTATAGGAAACAGTGGGAATTGTCAAAAAACTCTGCAAGGGGGTGCCTAGGGCCTAGCTATTCAGAAATTCTCCTCACTCAGGGAATCATAGTGAAAGGTAGGTGGCCATATCCTCTATTTTTTGACTTGATAAATAGGAAAGAGAAAAATAAAAAGAAATCTGCATTTTTTTCTAGTAATTACCATAAGACTTGAAAATACTTATCTTTAATGAGGATTGTGGGAAGCTATCAACTTCCTCTTGATCATGCACCACAGACCATCAACCACATGTCGAATTCATATGAAAAAAAAAGAAATGATTCCTACTAAGCACCACTTGTATACTTTATCTCTTTTATCAGCATCCAAGCCAAAATTATCAATGTATAAGATGATCATTGAATCTGCATCATACCCTATCCTAGGGTTTCTCTATATCATATAAATAAATTATGAATCACACTAGGGTTTCTCTGAAACTACCATAAGTGCTTGAATACCTAAATGGATTCTTACTAACCACATCATATCATGAAAAAAAAATTAATCTTGCCACGCCCTTTCCATATGAAGGTCATTCCTAGTGTTTCTCTAAACCCTATCTTCTATTTGCAAGAACAGCGGTTTCCCAGGGTTTACTTCAAACCCTAGAATACTTTTAGGTATCTACCATATTCATCCCTTTCACTCTTCTTTGATCATGAACTTCATCATAGGTGTCTTCACGGGGATGATGTTTAATGACTTTTCTTCAATCCAACTCTGATATCATGTTAATTTTTAGGGCTAGATTGTTCTCCATTGTAGATAATTGCAATTTTTAAACTTTTTCTTCATTTACATTACATTCACTCCATAACATCATATCATCATTTAGAAATTACGTATAGAGAACAATAACATCACAAAGAAATGAAACCATAAAGAATAGTATAATAAAAGCACGAACAATAGAGACACCAGGATTTAGGTCAGATGCCAGGGGAAAACCTCACATGGGGGAAAACCTAACCAAATTCGTATTCTATTAGATATCCATCAAATGTTCAACTGAGATACAAATTAGAAATAGCATCAGATACATCCTTCAATACCCAATACATTAGGCCCCCTCAAGGCAGATCTCCAAGAATTATTTCACTATCAAGTCATTGTCATTCATTAAGATCTCTATTAAGAAAAAAGTTTATTATCAACATCAAGGTCATTGTCACTAGCAATATCAAGGTCACTGTCACTATCACTATCAACATCAAGGTCACTATCACTATCAAAGGTTACTTCCATTGCCATATCAAAGATTACTACACACTGTCACATACATCATTGAATCACTATCATATACATCACTGACTCACTATCATATTGATTACTTACTCATGCTCATCAAGGTTATTGTCATATTGATTACTTACTCATGCTCATCAAGATTATTGTCATATGGATTACTTACTCATGCTCATCAAAGTTACTGTCATCGTGATTACATCACTGATAATTTTTCCATACATATCTAAATATACATAGCCATATAAACACAAGAGACATTTCTATATTTCTTTGTCATAGGCACCTCCAAGTCACAGTTATACTTCATTGTTAAAACCATTGACATACAATTATAGGTCACAGTCATGTCTTCAAGTAGCTATCATTTAGATAATTGTTCATACCTTCAAGCCACAATCATATAGATTACTATTGATAGCTTCAAGTAAGTCATGTTGATTTTTGTTCATACCTCCAAGTCATCATTGTCATTGTCTACTCATTACGAGCCACAAAGATACTAGTGTGAGCGACTATAACACAATGTGAGCCACAATTCACATTTATGAACCATACAATATAGTTTGGACCAAAGAGTGAAGAGTGTAAGCCTCAGAGTATATTTATGAGTCATTGTAATATGATCGAGCCTCATAATATATGTATCGAGCCACAAAATTAATGTGAACCTATGAAATGAGCCACTTTAATGTAATTGATCCTTAGAAAGATATATTGCGAGCTACAAAAAATGTTTGCGCTAGAGGTATAGTGTGAGGAACAAAGAGCGAGAGCCATGATCGATGTAGAAAGAGAGCCACAGTCACTGAGTGAGATTCAAGAACGAGAGCACTAAGAAAGATCCATATAAAGAAAAGAACCATAGAGAATTGATGAGATCCTACCACAGAGTTATAGGCGAGATCCTTCATTGAGATAGAGCACAATCCATTACAAAGTATATAGAGCGAGATCCACATACATATATATAGAGTGACATCCACAGAGATATACGAACCATAGAGCCTTTGAATCTCAGAGATATACAAGCTATAGAATGTGAATACCTTGTGATTGAATGATAGGGTATATATAGTCATTTTGGGACGTGACTATTCACCCATGGAAGCCGACATGAATCTTTTGAGGCTGACCTTGAAGAGAGAGCTATTTAAATTCAATTTTAAATATATTTTTCCAAATTCACTTGCCCAAATTTATTATCAAATAATAATGAGAGTGCCATATCGATTTCATTATATCAATAAAAAAATTTCTTTATCCAAAGCAGTTCTTCCTTGGGGCAAGATGGGCTTTCCTTAGGGTAGTTGGGTTTCCCTAAGGAAATTCATCTCAAAGCTGCCAAAATTTCAACACGCACTAGTTGACAAAAGAAGGTTGAGGGTCATACAATTTATCTTTGTGCTTCATGGTCCACCCAAGAAGAGATATAAGTGTTGATCGAGTTCAAGCCTATATTTTTTCTAATATGCCAGTTGTGATGTCGGTTGAGTTATGCTCAACTTTGTATAGTGTCAAAACTAGATAAAGTATTGGACATGGGTTTAAAGTACCTTAGTTATGGTCGCATGATACCATGTCAAGGAGGCCAAGTATAGTGTGGGGCCATGTTACCCACCATTTTGTGGGTGATATCCCTATAAGAAAGTTCTCTCCAAGATGGTTCTCCACCGGAAGCCAACAACCCCTTGCAGCGACCAACTAGCTCATTGTCCCATTTCTCCGCCACCTGATCCAATCATGTGATCCCTCACCCATATATCATGATAGTATATTTGAAGGTGGGCCTCCTTAACCTAAAGGTATGCCTTGTCATTTGGTGATTGAGTATTGTAGTTTGTTTATCATGGACACTTCTGGGCATGGATTAATGGGTGGATTCAGCAGAAAGAGTAGGCTAGGTCTATGCTTCTATCTGATATACCTCTTTTGGATGCTACCCTTAGATCTTAGTCCCTGTAGGTTTTAACCTCGTACAGAAATTACCCACATACGAATTCTAAAACAAAAAATAAACAAAGGTGAGAGCATAACACATAAAACAAATATACAAAGAAATTTTCCCCTCGATCCCAAAACCGGGACTACCAAATTGATTTTTCATTATGTTCCTTTCAATGTTACAATACATATATATACATCTTGAAGCATCCATAAACCCTAATCCATTAACCCTGGATTAGAACATAATCGTAGTTCCCTTGACCTGATCTACAAAATACCATGAACCGAAAACCATCACGCCCAAAAAACATGTTCAAAAACCATGCACAAAACCATAGGTAATATAGTGTCCAAAAAAAAATTCCCACGACGCTGCCCCCTCTACCCCGTGGAGGGGGGACCCCTACATACCCCCTCACAAGGGGGTTGCCACCCCCCTGTGACCCTCCCCGCTAGTCGTTGAAAGAATATAACACAACCCAACAGTCCCATGGGGTCTCCTTTACTGACCTTTGGGTTTTAGGGTGGTACTACATGGGAAACCCTGATTTTGGTTGCATGGTCCCTCTCCCTCATCCACATACATTACTCCCCTTTCATTCATTATAGCCCCATTCATTATTCTTCCCACCTAGGTCTACATTTCCCCACTGGTTCCACATAGGGTTGGCCTCCCCTTCCCCTTGCCCACACCTTGGGCCAAGTTTGAAATGATGCCTCGAAGGTTGATGCAACTGAAAGGAAAAGTAAAAAAGCATTATTGGCCACATTCAACAGGAACATGTACCACCAAATGAAAAAGATGATCGAGACAAACACATTAAGAACATGGGAAAAATCCAAATGCATGAGCTCTACCCCATACCCATGGCCATTATCCTGGTTCCTATGGGCCTTAGATGAGCCTCCTTTATCATTATAGAGCCCATGATTATCCCAGCCCCTGGTGGGAAATGAACCGCCCTACCTTAAAATGGGTATCCACTGCTATACCTTATACAACATGCTCTTATCCTTTGAGCCCCAAGTAGTTAATCAAAGAAAAATCATAAAAGGAAAAAGGCATATACAGAAGGGTGGAAAACTCAAGGTCAGGGTGTCTCATGCACCACGGTTTCTCCCTCCTATACATTATATACCCAAGTGCGAGCTTCCATTTATTAGTTACACTTGTGCCTCGACATGTGGCCCATGATTTCCCCTTTCATTCCCTATTCCATTCACCTCTTTATCACATGCCACTACCATTTCATGGATGTACCTTGGACATACTATCCCCTCTAAAGGTAGAAACTGCCTAATAGGGTACTTGGTTAACCCCCTTTGGAGCTTGGAGACATTGTCACATGCCAAAGCCCACTATGGAAGGGCATGCCATTATGAAGTGCCCACTTGTTGTCCATGGTATGTAATCTCATTAACTTGATTTATTTAAATGAATTGTTGTACTAGAAAGCTAGGGGACACATTAGATCTTATGCAGGATTGCAGATGGTCTCCATTTTGGGTTTAGTCTCCTTATACAGGGTCCTAACCCTCCATAGGGATACATTAGCACATGCAGGGTGTGTGTAGAGAACCATGGGCTTCACAGTAGTAGAAAACACTCCATGGATCCCCAAAGATGCTCAGAGATTGCTAAACATTCACCTATTGGATGAGGAAGATGCATCTAGTTCACCATGCCCATTCAGCCCCGCAGTTGTTGTTGAGCCTCATAATTACTCGTTTTTGACACCCTTCTTCACCTATCCTATTCTTCTTTGACCATCATAATCACTTAAAAGGGATCAAATCACAGGATTTATGGCATGGTAGGTATATAATTGTCCTATATTTCATAAATTAATAATGTTCTTTATTATTACTAGAATATTTGCTTTAGCTACCGAATTGGGATGATTCTACAGCTAATTTCTAATTCCACAGCCAAGTCCATGGTTTTATAGGTTCCAAGGTGCTATCTGGAGATCGAAATATATGGAAAGGTGGTGATCAATGCACTCAATGATTCTGTCCTACCTTCATGAACCAGATTGATAAAGAAAGCTTCCAATTACGTGGTCAAGGATAAAGTCAACTCTTTCAGCTATAACAGGCGAGCGAGGAACAAGATATATGCCTTACGATTTTCTTTGTTAATAGAAAATCATGAGTGAATTTTATTATTATCTTTTCATAGTTAATTTTAGCATTTTGTTAGCAAGGTTAGGCATAAAGCTCTGAATATTTAATGATACGAGCTTTATAAAAAGACCTCGCAGCAGACACAAACACGTTGATTTTTATTTCCACAATGAAGACTTAAAACTCTATTTTTAATTTAGTTTATGAAGAAAATTTTCATTTCCATGCGTGGTCGACTTTTTGATTGATAGCGTGAATTACCTGCTTCTCATGGAGGGCCCCCTTGAGTAGTAAAGATTTTGGGTTGTGTAATTCGCCTGCAACACTCCAAAAGGCAGTTTTAGAAATTATTTCTAATCTAATTCATGATTGTGTGGAAGTTTACATGGATGATTTTACGATTTATGGAAATTCTTTTGAATGAGCTCTTAAAATTTTGGAAAAACTTCTCATTAGATGTAAGGAAGCAAATCTCTCATTAAGCCGTGAAAAATGTTTTATGATGTTTACTGAGGGGACTATTTTAGGGAATCATATTTCAAGAAATGGAATTAGAGTGGACACATCTAAAGTAGAAGTTATTTCTAAATTATAATTTCCAATTTTTCAAAGATATGTCAGAAGTTTTCTTGGTTTTACTAGTTAGTATAGACGATTCATAGAAAACTTTACAAAACCTGCTTCTCCACTTTTCAAATTGCTCATAAAATATTGTGAATTTAATAGGAATTTTGATTGCCAAAAATCTTTTGAAACATTGAAATAAAATATTTCCGAAGCACCCATTCTAAGAGGGCCAAACTGGAAATTACCCTTTCACATTTAAACTGATGCTTCAGATACAACATTAGGATTTATACTAGGATAGAAATATTTAATTCCTTATGCCATTTACTATACCAGTAAAAATTTGGCTCCTGCAGAGTTAAACTATATTGTAACAGAAAAGGAGTTTTTAGTTGTTGTCCATGCCATCAATAAATTCAGACATTACATCACTGGCTATGAAACCTTTGTACATACTCATTTTGCAATTAGGTACTTAATGAATAAACCTATTACTAATGGAAGAATTACAAGATGGTTATTGTTGTTACAAGAATTCAATATTACTATTTTGGATCGATCTGGGAAACAAAATACAGGTGCTAACTTTCTATCTATGATTCAAAATGATAATAACAATGTACCTGTAGAAGATGCTTTTCCTGGTGAATATTTATTTATATTATCTACTAAATCTCCTTGGTTTGCATATATTGCTAACTATTTGGCTACATGGAAGTTACCATTATATTTGTCTCCTCGAGAGAAAAGAAAGGTAATTCAAATTAGTGCATCTTACTCATGGATAAATGGAGAATTGTACACAATAGGGCCATATTTGATTATTCAAAGATGTGTCAGAAAAGATGAAGTACTAAAGATATTAAAGTCTTGTCATGATGAACCATGTGGAGGACACTTCACTGATAAAAGAACTACTTACAAAATCATTCTCTTAGGATATTATTGGCCTTCCCTTTTCAAGGATGCCAGAGAATATGTAAAGATATGTGATAGTTGTCAAAGAATGGGGAAACATGTTCCTTCAGATGAAATTCCTCTACAACCTTAGGTACTCATTGAACCTTTTGAGAAATGGGCTCTAGATTTTGTTAGTCCAATTAATCAACCAGCCAGACAAAAAAGGTACATTCTTCTTTGCATTGATTATGTTACAAAATGGGTAGATGCTAAAGCACTTTCTTTTGCTACTGAAAAATGTTGTAGTTTCATTTCTTTTCAAGGAAATTTTTACTCGTTTTGGTGTCCCAAGGGAAATTGTGACAGATCAAAGAACTCAATTTACATCAAAATTGGTACAAAAGATAATGGTGGAATATAAAATCAAACATCCGAAGTCTGCTCCATATCATCCACAGGCAAATGGACAGGTGGAATCCACCAATAAAGTAATTGAAGCAATTCTTACCAAGATTGTGCATCTACATTGAAGAGACTCGGAAAAAAAGCTTCTAGAAGCTTTATGGGCATACCATACCACATGGAGAAAGACTACTGGACATACACCCTACGAACTTGTTTATGGGAAGCAAGTCTTATTTCCTATTGAGTTCTAGGTAAATACCTTCAAGACAATAATTAAATTAGGTCTTGATATATATGAAAAATAGAAACAAAGAATGGCGCAGCTAAATGAACTAGATGAGATAAGACAGGATGTTATTCAAAGAACCAACATAGTTCAAAAACAAAGATCCAGGTGGCATGACAAGTACATAAATGAGAGAAAAATTCAGCCAGGAGATTGGGCATTACTTTTTGACTCAAAGTTTAAATATTTTCAAGGATAATTTCAAACTCAATGGCTTAGGCCTTATGAGATTGAAATTGACTTTGATAATTGTGCAGCCAGGATCAAAACCATTGATGAAGAAAGAGTGACCTTCCTTGTAAATGGTCATCGATTGAGGATTCATCACAAGCCATTGACAAAGGAAGAATTTGTTAAAAACTTGCAAGATAATATTTATTTGAAGATGATTAGGAAGGATTTTCCTTCCTCTCCAACTTGATTTGTAAAGCTTTTTGTTTCTAAAAAAAAATAAAAAACAATAAAAAATGAAAATAAATATAAAAAAAATAAAAATAAAATTGTATAAACATGAAAACCAACTCTATTGGCATGTTTATATAGAAAATTTAGGATAAAAACCAGGAATCCTTGGCACCCTAAATTTTCTTTTTCAATCATATTCTAACCCCCATTTTTTTATCTCTTTTTCTTTTCAGAATAAGTAGCTATAAAATTGTTGAGAATTTGCAACTTTGACAAATGTTTACCGCTGATATTGATAGGAATCACTAACTGGGATAATTGAAGATTCTAGCAGAAGGGAATGATCAAGCCTACAGTTGAAAGCACCTGAGGACAATTCAAAAAGAACAATGAAGTATTAGAATCAAAAACTTGAAGGTATGTAAATATTGGGTTTAATAATAAAGGTAAAAATATTAGATTATGAAATAATATAGACATTTCATGGCCAGTCGAAATAATGATTATTGTTCTAACTTCAGACTAATTTATAAATATCATGTCATATCAATGAAGTTAGCTAGAAAAGCCCATCTTCCATTCATCATTACAAAAACACTTCATTTTCGAAACTCTGCTTCATTGATAATTTCGCTCACTCATATCCATTCATACTTTGTTTTCTCAAGAGCCGTTCTACTCATTTACATTTACCATTCACTCTCGCCCATACTCATATTTCCAAAACTGATATCATTTCAAAACCCTGTCAAAGAAGAAATTGTGGAGTAAAACTTCACCAACATCGGATTCATTGTTAGAAGAGAGACAAATGGAAAGAAGTTTATGGAATGCTACCCATAGGTCAAGCATATGTTACAGCAAGCGTTGTGATTGGATTTTATAGAAAAATTTGATGGCTATGATAGAGAGGTAACCAAGTATTTTGCTTCAGCCTTTGATGGAACTGAAGTAGAAATCGGGGACATCAAAATAGTGGTGACAAAATCTTTCATGGCCGAGGTAATTGGACTACCTAGGGTTGGCGAGAGGTGGTTCAAAAACAAGGGAATTGAAGGGAATGAATGAAAAGCATTTCTAAAGAACCCAGGTATGGATACTGCCATCTTTAAAAAGGGTATTCCAAGTGTAACTCTCAAATGTAACAGGAGGAATTTATTGTTATTTATTCAGAAGTTCATTACTTGTGAGGGTAGATTTGGTAGCATATTTTTCTACCATGTTAGTTTAATGATGCACTTTGTTGAAGGAAATGAAATTAATTTACCCTATTTTGTACTTAATAGCATAAGGAAGATGTGTGGCAATACTCAAACAAAAATATAGTTAATTGAAAATATTATGTATCATCATGGTCTTGTAAAAATGCTTATTGAAGCCCATATTGAGAATTTAGGGGATAACTGGGAGATTTTTCTAATCAGAAATCATTTTAAGGAAATAGAGAAAGAAGAACCTAGCAGCAGTAAGGTAAAGAGAAGCAGAAGAAAATTGTCTGAAAACCCTACTAATAACCCACTTCTACAACCAGAACAACATTCAGAAGATGAAATTCCCCTTGTAAATGTTTTAGAAAACATAAATAAGAAAGGTTTTAGAAGAAATAAAGCTAGTGAAAAATAAGAAAATACACCCAAAAAGAAAATGGAGGAAACAAAGAAAACCAATGACAAGGAAGGAAGTATGTCTAGAAATGAATCAGAGGAAATTGAATAGGCAAAGACTGAACAAGAAAAAGTTCAAAAGAAATTCATCTACAGTTAGGGGAAGTGCCAGACTCAAAATATCAACAAAGGAATCATCTCAACAATCTGTAGAGTTTGTCAATTAGGAGGAAGAAGAAGAACTGAAGATTCCATCACCTATAGATTCATCACCAGTTTTATCACCAGTTTCATTGCCAATTTCTAATACAGTGAGAAGAACACCATAGATTGACCCAGTCCAACAGGAGATATATGACTACATTGAGTCTCCGGAGAACAAAGCTACACAAAATGCCACTACATCCTCAAATCAAGTAATTCAATCTAATAGTCCACAAGAACCTCCTATTGTGCTCAAACAATAAATTTTTTAATTGGAGACACTAAACAGACACTTAAAATAAGAACATGAAACATTGAAAGTGAAAAATGAAATACAAAGGACTCAAAATGACAACATTCTCTTACATCTTTCTTTGTGGTATGATAAGAATAAAAAGCTAAAGGAAAAGAAAAAGACTCTCAAGAGGAAGGTCATAAGTTTGGAACAGAAAATTTTGATGAAGAATCAGAGGATGTCAATTACTACGAAGAAGGTAAAGAAAACAAACTTGGATGTTCTAGCTAAAGTTTCTAAAGGAGTATAGTGACAAACAAAGGCTATAAGTTTTGAATTTTTGCATGAGGACATGCAATGACCTCCATGTGGGGGAATGTTGAGCCTCATAATTGCTTCTTTTTTACACCCTTTTTCACTTATATTATTCTTCTTTAACCATCATAATCACTCAATGGACATCAAATCACAAGATTTCTAGCATGGCAGGTATATAATTGTCTTGTATTTCATAAGTTGATAATGTTAATTATTATTAGTCTAATATTTGCTTTAGCTACCGAATTGGGATGATTCTGCAGCTAATGTCTAATTTTGCAGCCAAGTCCATGGTTTGATAGGTTCCAAGGTGCCAACTAGAGAGCGGAATATTTGGAAAGGTGGTGATAAAATCACTCAATGATTCCCTCCTACCTTCATGAACCAGATTGATAAAAGAAGCTTCCAATTGCGTGGTCAAGGATAAAGTCAATTCTATCAACTATAACAGACGAGCGAGGAATGAGATATATGCCTCACGATTTGCTTTGTTAATAGAAAACCGTGAGCGACTTTTGTTATGTTATATTTTTATAGTTAATTTTAGCATTATGTTAACAAGTTTGGCATAGAGCTCTGAACATTTAATCATATGGGCTTTATAAAAGGACATCGCAGCAGACACAAACACAATGATTCTTATATGCACAATGAAGACTTAAAACTCTGTTTTTAATTCAGTTTATGAAGAACCTTTTCATTTCCATGCGTGGTTGATTATTTGATTGATAGCGTGAATTACCTGCTTCTAGTGGAGGGCTCCCTCAAGTAGTAAGGATTCTTGTTTGCTTTCAGTAGATAGATAATTTCATAAGCTTTATTTTATGTTCAATTAAGTAGATGTGTTTTTTATTTCTTTCAGATTCACATTATGATTGTTTTACTAATCATCTATTTTGTTTAAAGATGCACATGAATTAAGCTTAACAACAGTGATAGCAACGATATGATTCATACTTAGACAATATTTTATTTGCCTTACAGAACATAGGATTTATTTGTACACAGAATTATATGTTATATTTCAAGCATGAGTGATTCATAAGTAATGAGAAAGTGTGAATATATTTAAGTAGAGATTCAATTTATTTTGGTTTTCATGATGCAAGAGTGTGTTATATTGATAAATGAGTTGATTCTTACAAAGCATATTTCAGATATATAGCAGAGTGTGTGTGTTTTATGAATTGAATTTCATTTTACAAGTATGAGATTGATTTATAAGTGTGACTTTTATTGATTGTGTGGATTTCATAATTATATATAAATTTTATAAGAGTGCAATTAATTTTCATTTACAATAAGTGTGGGGTTGATTTATTTATATGCAGAGTTGTGAGATTTTTTTTTGAAGCAGAGTGTGAGATTTTCCATAAGTAGTCTTCAGTAAAAGAGTGTGATCATTTTATTTTCTAGGAATATTTACTTTGCTCATGTGCATTTCAATAACATAATTTAGAATTTATATTTTGATAACTCGGCTTAATTTAGAATTAGTGTGAATAATAAAATACTTCTATTATATATAGTACACTTACACTTCATCATCTTACTAGCCCTCGATGATAATTTATACAAGTAATTTAAGGTTAATTAAATTACCAAACAGTTGTACCGTGCACTTGGCAGATGACCCAATACCTATATGATGATTTGGCATCACTTACACCATTTTTGAGCCCTTGCAGATGGTTTACAACCGTCTTTTATCTACTTGGAGACCCATGAGGTTACTTGTGTGCCCCCCACACCCATTGAGAGCACCACAAGTTTATTATTTGGAGAACAAGGGGCCAACCCCTTTTCCACTAGTTTTGGGAGTCCTATTTCTCATTATGGAGCCTATGGACTTTATCAGACCTCTTAGAAGGCCCAATGACATGTATTATTGATTATTCAACCTCTTGAGAGGCTTATTCTTTTGTTTATGAGCTAGTTTGGTGGGCTTGTCACCAAAAATTAGTTATTTTGCACACTATTTTATTCTAGGGGCTAATGTAGGCCTAATAAGCTAAATCGAACTCATTAAAAGTGTATAAATACAAGTGATGTGGATTTGTTTTAGCATCATCACTTGGATTGGACTTGTATCTCTCTTGAGAATTTCGTTATCCTTCTTGGAGGATGAATTTTGGAGGATAGAATGAATTTTGATGTTTGGATTATTTTATCTTATCTTGGAGCTTCTTGATTGGCAAATTCTTGATGGTTGGATATACTCTTAATACATGTAGGTGCAATTTAAAGCTATTTTCTTTTCTATTTTTATCACATACATTTTTGTTGGGATTTCGCTATACTAGGGTTGATTTACTACATCCATTATGCGAAATTGTGGAAATTTGGTTTCTAGACAGTAATGCTTCATTTATGGTATATGCATTATGAATGAATGTTCCTAGAGATGCTTCTTCATTGAAACTCATCTTGATAAGCCATATATTTTTCAAAATGAAGTATAAATTTCTTGAAGCTGCTTTTGTTGTTACCCTAATGCCATGCGAAGTTTTCTTTGAGGCCTCCTTGACATAGAAAATTCAATATCCATAGTCATAATTACTCTTGACTCCAAATCTCCCCAAAGGATTAGACACCGGTCCACCATAAAGGTGATCACCTAAAACCTTATTTCTTCTCTCCTCTCTTCTTTTCTAGGCCTAGCCCATAGTTCACCTAGGGCATCACTTATCTCATAATCTGGCCATCCAAATACTTCGATTTTTGTCCACAACAGCGTTGGAGTTTTCTCTAGATGCCTTCCAAATTTCAAACCAATCCAACGGTGGGATCTCAAGACATTGCAAGTCTTAGCTCGGAGACTGTTCCTTGTCCTAAGTTTCCCTTGGTCAGAAACCTCACTGGGATCATTGCATTACCTTTCACTGAAAATTCCTTCTTTGATATCCTTCTCCTCCCTCATTAGGTCAATCACATCATTGGTTTCTCAACCTTGTTCCCTTAACCTAACCTTGGGTCTGTTTGGTCCTATGTGGTTCCACACCTTATTGAAACCAATTTTACAAAGACCACTTGGAAGCCAAGTTCCTTTAAGGATTTTAGGAGCTAAGGATATTCTTGACAAGTCATATACTGAAACCCTAGATATTAGAATTCCCTTAAGCCCTTCCTAGAGAGACTTTGATCTCGCTTTCAATGCAAGCAAGCCTTATATCTAAACCTCCCTTGTGAATAGGCTTTTAGGATCAACTCTCATCTTGTCATTGATCCATTCAATTTTGTGATCCTTATTATAATGAGTCTCCTCCCATCAGTGAAAGTTCATAAAGAGTAGGGAGCCTTAACCTAGGTCGCAGTGGGTTATTTCTCCATTGTTTCCCTTGACCTAGTGGTATCCCTTCAAGGATCCCCTTTTAGGACCTCTGCTAGTTTGAACGGTAACATTTCTGGCAGCGTTACCGGGGAAACGAGACATGTGTTTTGTTCCCCATACGACATATTGACATATCATTATTGACAATTCCATTGGAAGAATTAAGCCCTTGTTCTTCAGTGAACTTTAAAGTCGATGCTTGTAGGGTGAAGCAAGAATTTTTCTAAGCATCCATACATTCCTATAAAATTTACATGTATACCCAAAGTAGGGTGTCTTTCTTTGATGATATTCCCGCTTTGGACATCACTAGCATCCCTGGGCACCCTAATCATGTCACATGAAGGATGGTGTGTGGGGTGTCTGTGTTTGATGGTGATCCACTCTCCACAATTGGCCATGTAGAAATATTTAATGCACATACTCATGGTTGCATAATCACGAACCCAAGAGCATATCATCTATTGAAGAGTTCGTTGTGGCTTTCTTAGACATTTTCAAGTAAACCCTGCATTAAGAATTCAAGAGGAAGCCTTCATGGAGAATTGTCAAGACATTGAGGATCTAGTTGATGAGAAGGAAGACGAGTCTCCCATGGGTCCACATGACGAAAAGGATAATTTCAAGAAAACATGTGTTGGGGAGGATGAGTCTATGGAAGGAGAAGTTGTGATTGACCTTACCTTTCTCAAGGATATTACTCTTGATTAATTTCCTTTTAAGAACCTTGAGGAAGGTGATCCCATTTTCCCCTTGGAAGATGATATTGAATATTACTTCCACAATGAAAAGGAGAAACGGGAAATTATTGGTCCTTGATATGATTGTGCTCCTATTTACAACACCGACAAAGAGGATGAGATTGGTCTCCCATTTATTTAAGGTATGATTTATGATGACATATCCATTGACACATTTGGGAAGGAGAATTATTATTTTCCCTTGCATGAGGAGGGGAAGTTGGGAGTGATAGATTCTCCTTTCAAGAGAGACCCAATCTGTGATACTAATGAAATCGATAAGGCCCCTACCTATCCTCCTTATGATTCTATATTCAAATCACCTAAGCCTTTAGATTATGATTCGGTGAAGAAAAACCTATTGGATATAACACTCCACCCTCCCTTTTGCCTTCTCTTTTGAAAGTGATTCCCACACTTGTTCTCATATGATCTCAAGTGACCTTGATCCCTCTCCCCTTTCAAAGTATAGTGTCGAGTAAGAACCCCTCATTGAATATTATTTATCTCCTTGGACACCCCCTTAGGATCATGATCAATCTATAGCTCCCCTTTCCAGTGTGATCATCATGGGAAATAGACTTGTGTTTCTCCATCTGATCAGTCTCCCTTTCCTGCTAATCATAACCCTGTAGAGGCCATAATATATGACATAAATGATAAACACCATCATGGGAATAATATGCCCGATATTGCCATCCATCAAAATTTTATGAGCCTAATCATTGATATTTCTATATTTTGGTTAGAAGAGAGGATCTCATGGACTAGATTACATCCTTTCCTTACCTCTTCTCACACAATCATCCATGTGAGGGAATTGTATTTTCTTACTCCCAATGGCCTTATCATCCATGTGATTTTGTCCACATTCCCCTTGCCATTTGGTACATGAGTAATAATGCAGGCCAACAAATTTATATTGATTTGATGATATGTTGGTTACACTAGCTTTATGACTACACTTAATATTAGTTTTGTACCATATGCATGTTAGGGTAGGATGCATTGAATGTTGATTTCTAAATTAGAACTAATGTCATATCATATTGCTCATGGTATATTAATTCCATTTAGATTAAAATTTGCACATTTTATTATTTGTTGATTTTATGGCCTAACATTAAGCATGGGTGATCATAAGATACTGTACAAACATTCAGCCCCGTGGGTTTAGTCTTTGATATGCATAGGTAATAGGTCTACAGTAACTAACAGATTGTTGGTGTTCTCATGTCCTCCCATTTTAGTAGCTTCGCCCACTTTTCGAGAGATCACATCCTCTTTGGAGCCAGATGTTACCCACAATTTTGTGGGTGATATCCCTAGGAGAAAATTTTCTCCAAGATGGTCCTCAATCAGCAACTAGCAGCCCCTTTCTGCCACCAACTAGCTCGATGTGCCATTTCTTCGCCACATGAACCAACCATGTGGTTCCTCACTCATCTGTCATGATCGTATGTTTGAAAGTAGGAAACTCGAACCTAAAGGTATGCCTTGTCATTTGGTGATTAAGTATTGTAGTTTGCTTATCATGGACACTTATGGGCATGGATTAATGGGGGGATTTGATGGAAAGAGTGGGATAGGTATTTTCTTCTGTCCCATATACCTCTTTTGGATGTTACCCTTGGATCTTAGTCATGTGGGATCTCCTTTACTTACCTTTGGGTTTTAGGGTGGTACTACATGGGAAACCCTAATTTTGGTTGTGTGGTCTCGCTCCCTCATCCACA
Organism: Pinus taeda; assembly: GCA_000404065.3. Lineage (NCBI taxonomy): Eukaryota > Viridiplantae > Streptophyta > Pinopsida > Pinales > Pinaceae > Pinus > Pinus taeda. The sequence goes on from APFE031441405.1 coordinate 22,927, forward strand.
TACATTACTCCCCTTCCATTCATTATAGCCCCATTCATTATTCTTCCCACCTAGGTCCACATTTCTCCACTGGGTCCACATAGGGTTTGCCTCCCATTCCCCTTTCCCACACCTTGGGTGGGGCACGAAACGATGCCCTGGAGGTTGATGCAACTGAAAAGAAAAGTAAAATCATAATTGGCCACATTCAATGGGAAAATGTACCACAAAATACAAAAGATGGTCAAGACAAACACATTTAGCACAAGGGAAAAATCCAAATGCATGAGCTCTACCCCGTACCCATGGTCATCGCCCTAGTTCCTATAGGTCTTAGATGAGCCTCCTTTATCATTCTAGAACCCATCCCTTGCAAGTGAAACAATAGGCCTTGATCATGTAAAATCACCCATGCATCTCCCATAATACTTTCTTTCAGCCAACGCATTTTGCTATGGATTATCAGGTGCTATTAACTCCCATCGAATGCCTTCAGATGCACATAATTTCTTGAATTCATTCGACACACATTCTCCATCATAAAAGGAGTGGTGCCTCCAGAGTGGTTGTTGGAAGAATATGCATCGCCCGTGGGTAGTCATCGAAGGATCTAGGAAAAGCTATCCATCATTGCATCCCTCTGCCACTCGAGGGCTTCCTTGAGCAACATTTTGAAAGGATGTCTTGCCCCCTCACCTTTATTTTCTTCCGCCATGGGAGCTTGTCTGGTTTTGTGAGGCTAATCTTGCAATGGTTCAACCAGATCAAGCCCTAACTCCTTATACCATGACCTTGTTGGGGACATGCAAAGAAAAACATAGAAAGAGAAAACCCCTCTGATACCACTAACCTAAACTTAAACATGAATGCAACAACTTACAGTTATAATCATAAACACAGAGATGCAGCAGAAAAACACTTCATTTCATTAATAGAAAAATATTGAACTATGTTTATAAACAGAATGGAAATAAGATAGCTTGGGTGATGGTAGCTTATCTTTGAGAAGATTTGTGGTGGCTACATGCCTCTGAACTGTGATACAATAAGGTTCAAGGGCCTATTTATTATTGGAAAACATGAGAAAACCCTAAACAACCAAAACCCTAACCCCAAGAGATGTAAGACCAAGAGTTTGTGGGCCATGTTGGGGTTAGTTGGGCAACCAACTTCCCCGGGTCGTAACTTGGTCATATTATCTTCGTTTGGCACATATGATACATTGTTGGAAAGGTATCTCCGAGTACTACAGGTTTCAATGCAGGCCCTTGCCAATGGCTACGAACCTATCGTGGACCACAAAAAAAACATTGTTTAGGAGGTCAAAACTTCTTCGAAAGTTTAGGACCCAAAAAAATACTAAAAATAGTAAATGCTGAAATGAACAAAGAAACATATGAAACTGACTAAGGGGATCTAGGTGGAATAGGTAGGTGGCCACCAATATCCACCTAGATCAGTTAAGGGACACTTATACCAAGCTGAATGTTGAGCAAAGATATCCTAGTGGGCATAATTGGATGTGTGTTTTGGCTAAGGAGAATTGGCAAAGGCAAAAACACATTTTTGGCATATTTATTTATAAAAATAAAGGAAATTAGGAGAAAATTAAGGTGAAAGGTCACAGGTTTCATGTGAGGAGGAAATTGAAGGAAAATAATGGAAAATGAAGAAAATAGAGGCTTCATTCATAAAAAGGCTTCTGAGGACCAGTTCATGGCATTTTCTAGTTCAAGTTTGGAGCTCTCTCCTTATTCTCTCTCTCTCTCTCTCTCTCTCGCTTGGTCACTTAGAGTTTTCTTGGAGCACTCTAGTTGGAGCAAGAGAAAGGGAAAGCAAGGAAATGAAAGGAAAATAAAGCAAAGATCAAGGAAAGGAAAGCAGGACTCAAGCAATTTTAGTAGAATACTTGTAGGTAACCTTTTGGACATGCATGACTTTACATGTTGGTGTATGGTTCTCTTGTTGTCGGTGCAATGGTTTTTCTGGGTTATGACAGTGGATTCCAGCCTCGCCTAACCTTTCTCTGGATGTCGTGGTATGGTGGGATATTATTTCTATTTTTGAGCTTTGGAATTATTGGATGGATTTCAGATTTCAGGGCAAAGGTGGTATCAAGGTTCATTCCCAAAGGCCTAGGAATCCCTTGACCGGTTTTGGTGGGATACATGGTAAATATTAAGGGAGTAGTCTCGATTTAGGGCCTAGTGATTCGGGTTTGGATTGCGGTAAAGCTTGAGAGACAAGGAGATAGAAAATTACTCAAGGATAGTGATGGATTCCAGATGGCATTCCAAGTTCTGTTCAGTTGTGATCGGAGCACTGGTTTTGGTGTGATCACGGTTTGATGAGGGTGGAGATGGTTTAACCTCTAGATACCCTTGGTTGTTCTTGGATTGGTTGTTCTATGAGATCCCACATTCATGCTTGGAATATGGCATGTGGATGACTGACTAAAAGAGAGATTTTGTTCAGCCATGTCTATGGTCGGGTGGAATGTGGAAGTCTCGAACCTTGTCAAATTTGCATATGATTAATAAAAGCTAAGTTCTCTTACTTTTGCATTGATTTATATGTGGATTTAATGGTTGTCGTATCTCTTATATTTATATGGTTTTACGTTGGTTATAAGCATGGTTGAATGACTGGTTTATGTCATGTTTATTTCATATATGTACTTGTAACTGTTAAATGGATGGATGCAAGACCTATTTGATGATGTATTAGTTCAATGGAGAAGGAGGTGATCCTTCTGGTTATGTTTCATAAGTTGTTTCAGTCGTTTATGCTCTATCTTATATCATAGACCTATAGTTTGCATTGATTGCAAGTGTTTGACAGAATGTCAGTCCTGGTTGGGGATGCTCAGGACTAGTCCTGAGGGTGATTTTTGATTGATCAACATTGTTATCATGTTTCTAATGAATTCTGGAAGTTACAACAAGTTATGGGCAGAGGCTAGGATTCTCAGCTAGAAAAATTGCTTAAATCTCGAAGTCAGTGGCATAGAGCTAGCAATTTTGGTCCATTGTCGCTGGAAAGCAAGCCTGTGAGAGCAACTTTGGGTTTCTGGTCATTCCCTTGCCCATAGCATGATAGTGACTATGGCCTAAGAGCTGAAAAATGGAAGTGGGACCCAGGGACAACCTGTCTGAGTGGTTGATTTGTCTCCTGAGGGTTTTGTTGATGATGTTTGATGATTGTATGTGATATTCCATCGATTCCTCTTCCTTAAGGTGACATAGGAGGTCGAGTCTGATCATAGTAGCATCTCTCCTCATGTTTACCCCAATTGGTATGGTTACTTTGGGTAGACCTGGGAGGGGGTGTTATAGAGTCGTATCAGAGCATGGTTATGCTCTCTTTGGGTGATATCTAGTGTTACAGATATGGGTGAATGTGTTGGTCATGTATGCATGTCAGTTGCGTGTGTGGCTCTTACACTTGTATTCCATATACTTGTTGCACTGCATCATATTGATCATGGTAACAATAAGGTTATCATGAGGAACTTGATGTCAGTTTTATTGAATGCATCATCATGAGTATATGACTAGTTATAAAATTATATGCATCTTGATTACATCCTTGTACATTGGGTTGCATTCTTGGTTATTTGAGTACATGCATCAGTCTTGTAGTTTTATTACAAGAATTGATCGCTTATGCTCGACTACATGCAGTTATGTGTATGTGTAGTTGATTAGGCATTGCTTATGCAGGTGGATAGTTGCATGACGCAATGTGTATACTGGAGTAATGGTTGTTGTCATGCATGAGGTCATAGCATGAATTGTTGATATGGCCTTGCAATGATGACTGGACCCTAGTTAGTATGATGGTTATGCATTGATGCACTCATTGATATATGTCTATATGTTATTATGGTTATGATTGTACATGCATAACGTTGATTTCATGATCTGAAAGACAAGGTATCGTCCCTGAATTATGCTAAGATATGTTGGTTTATTGTGATTTGGTTTAGCTAATAGTATGCCTTGTAGGAAAGAGATCAGATGGCTAGCAAGGTGGTAGACTACGTAGAATCTCCCTATGAATTTTATGGCTAGTGTGGTGTGGGGCACTCTTCTGACTTGGCTGACAAATTGAGAAGATTGAAGAAAGAAATAAGGAGTTACAAAGTAGACAATGACAAAATCATGCAGGCACAAGAGAAACAAGCAAAGGTGAATGCAATATTACTTCAGTGTTTGTCAGATTTGCAGTGACAGGGACCCCTTCATATTAGCCATGGACATGCGAACATAACTAATGGGGCATATGGCAGCAGGTCCCATAGTAGACACAAGTCGGATATATCCAACACTATCCTAGATGGCAAGATGTTGGACACTCTGAATAGGGGAGGGTGACAGACACATGGATTATTCTAGTTCTAGTTCTAATAGACATCATGATCACCATCATTATCATCCGTACAAGAGGAATGCTAAGGGATACTTGTTGGATGAGCTCAAAAAGGCAAGGCCACCTACCTTTGATGGAGAGATGAAGAAATAGCAATATGCAAAGGCTTGGTTGCTCGGCATGAGGAAATTATTTAGATTGCATGATCACTCAGAAAACATAAAAGCAAAGATAGATGTTTTCAGTCTCAAAGGTAAAGCGGATATTTGGTGGGAAGACATGAAGAATGTCAAGGAAATACATGAGGATGATTTGACTTTGCATGCGTTTAAAAGGATCTTCAAGAAGAAGTACTTGTTTGAGAGGTATTATGATGACAGAGCTAAGGAGTTTTATGAGTTGCAAATGGGTTCTATGAGAGATGAGGAGTATACTAGCATATTTTTGCAGTTGTTGAGATATGTGCCTTACCTCAAAGAGGAGAAGGCCAAGATTCAGAGATTCATCAGTGGATTGCCAATTGCATACAGAGACCAGATTGAGCTCGATGAGCCTAGATCATTGGAGGAGGCCATCTGAAAGTTGAAGCATTTTTATGAGCAGTCGAAGCTCAAAGTTGAGCCGAAACATGACTTGAAGAGAAACGACAAAGCTAAAGGAAAATTGCCACCAAAATGAGGAAGACATCAAGATGCAAGGGAGAAAGAAAATGTAGTTCCTTACAAGAGATTCAATACAACTAAGAAAGGACATGGAGAACAATAGGCTAGAGGTGGTGGTAGGGAACCATTGCATTGTTGGATATGTGGTAAGGATCATTGTAAGAGGGATTGTCCACAGTATCAGAGTGGTGGTAGACCCCAAATCTACAGTGCTCAGGAGGCACATACAGTTGGTGATGTTGGTCATAACATTCCTTAGATTTATGCAGTTATGGACAATAGGCAAGCATATCATCATGTAGAGATTTCTCTATAGATCAGCTAGCTCTGATACCATGTAGAAAATGTGAGTGTAGATTAACTCGATAATGCAATATACTAAAGCAAAATACTATAATCTACTTCTACAACTTGCAGAAGCTTAAAGATCGAGTTGAATCATAGCTAAACACATATAACCGTAAGAAGAAGAATCAATGCACATGAAACACAGAAAATTCTCAGGGGAAAGCCTCAGCTAAAAACCCCAGTATCTGTATTATCATTTAAGGTGGAAATATATCAAAATTACACAAAGCCTTAGCTCTCATAGTTATCCATCTCTCAGTACAATCCTCCTGTATGCTCACAGGCAAACAGATCTTCTCACAAGCCTTCTCCTCTTCCCTCCAAGCTCCTATTTCCTTACGCAGTTTCTCTGGGTGATCCTTCTATTACCAAGTGGAAGACTGATCACTTACACTGATCCTACACCCTATGAGAACTACACAATCCTCAAGGAACCTTATTCCTTCTGCATGCATGAGTTTCCTTTATAGGAGAACACATGCAAATGATAATACACTGTCCCTATCTTTAATCTCAACTAGGTCTTCCTCAGAATAGACATGCATGAGTTACTGATGAGAGAATCTTCAGTTATCTAGAGTACACTAGTTGGATGCATGCATGCATTAACTGATAGAACTCACAATTAGTTCCTCAAACAGTTTGGAACTAATTTAACTGGACTTAACTTAGTAAACTGAGCTAACTAACTAAAACTCAAATATAACTCAATGTTTTCTCATTTATTAAGGGATAATCTCCTTAATTTAAGGGATAACTTTTGCATGACTTCAGAAAGGCTTCTAACTTGAATTTCTCCAACTAATTAATCCATAATGAATTAATTAATTATTTTTCAAGCAACTAGTGAGACTAAATTCGAATTTAATTCACAATTTTAATTCAAGGACAAATTAAAATTGGAATATTTTGGATTCTATTTTTAACATTTCTTGTTGCTATTTTCAACACTCCCTCTCAACAAGAAAGGATTTCAACTCGATCCTGATCCTGAACATTTGGAATGTTTTGCATGCAACACTTCTCTCTAGTGTTGTTGCTCCAACAACTTTAGAAACAAAAAAACATCCAACCTGAATCAGAATGATGCCTCTCCCATCAAAGTCTCTGACTATTATTTCCTCTGTCGACTGAAAACTCTGCGCTTCTGCTGACTTATCCTTTCTGCACTGTTGTCAATCCTTCTCTATGCTCTTCAGTATCTGACTGCTCTAGCCTTTGTCACTTTGATCTCTGAGCTCCCTTCCAAGGCATACTCGAGTCTCAAGCCATAGAATTCCATTGGCCAACCTTGAAGTATGATGAGAATTTGATTTTCACTTGCAACCCCGAACTTCAAACTTCGAATTCTTTTCTTAGTATACTATTCACAGCTCTAATAAACTTGGATCCGATACCATGTATAAATTTCTCTATAGATCAGCTAGCTCTAATACCATCTATAAAATTTCACTATAGATTAACTCGATAATGCAATATACAAAAGAAAAATACTATAATCTACTTCTACTATCAAACTTGCGGAAGCTTAAAGATCGAGTTGAATCATAGTTGAACACATATAACCATAAGAAGAAGAATCAGTGCACATGAAACACTAGAAAATACTCATGGGAAAGCCTCAGCTAATAACCCCACTATCTCTATTATCATACAAGGTGCAAATATATCAGAATTACACAAAGCCTTAGCTCTCACATCTAGCTAGCTCTCAATACAATCCTCCTGGATGCTCATAGGAAAACAAATCTTCTCACAAGCCTTCTCCTCTGCCCTCCAAGCTCTTATTTCCTTGTGCAATTTCTTTGGCTGATCCTTCTGTTACCAAGTGGAAGACTGATCACTCACACTAATCCTACACCCTGTCAGAACTGTGCAATCCTCAAGGAACCTTGTTCCTTCTGCATGCATGAGTTTCCTTTATAGGAGAAAACATGCAACTGATAGTACATTGTCCCTGTCTTTAATCTCAACTGTATCTTTCTCAAATTAGACATGCATGAGTTACTGATGAGAGAATCTTCAGTTATCTGGAGTACACTAGTTGGATGCATGCATGCATTAACTGACTGAACTCACAATTAGTTCCTCAAACAGTTTGGAACTAATTTAAATGGACTTAACTCAGTAAACTTAGCTAACTAATTACAACTCAAATATAACTCAATCTTATCTCCTTAATTAAGGGATAATTGTTACATGACTTTAGAAAGACTTCTACTTGAATTTCTCCAACTAATTAATCCATAATTAATTAATTAATTATTCTTCAAGCAGCTGGTGAGACTAAATTTGAATTTAATTCACAATTTTAATTCAAGGAAAAATTAAAATTGGAATATTCTGGATTCTATCTTTAACATTTCGTGTTGCTATTTTCAAAACATCAGGCATCAATCATTGAGATGGATTGTAATCTTTGTAATCAAGTTATTTCTATTTTGATTGATCCTGGATCTAAATATAGTTATATTAGTTCTAACTTGGTGGATAAGTGTGGTTTGAGAAAAGAAGTGCAAGAAAAATCTTGGTTGGTACAGTTGGCTACAGGTACAAAGAAGCGAGTTCACCATTACGTAAGAGCGCATTTGAATGTATTTCCATTGGGGTCATATAGTATGATTTTGGGTATTGATTGGTTATACCTTCACAGAACCAAATTGGATTTCTTCGACAAGGCCATTAAGTGTGTGGATGATAGGAGGAAAAGAGGACTTTGCAGGGAAAGAAGAAGCATACATTAGTGAGGATGGTTACCACTATGCAAGCTAAGTGTAGTTGCAGAAAAGGTTGTGTGATGTTTGCAGTACACATTTCCAGTGACAAGGGTAAGGAGGTTGAGGATGTAAAGGTGTTAAGCAGGTACCCACTTTTACAATAGTTTCAGGATGTATTCCCTTAGAACATTACATAGTTTCCACCTCATAGGGAGGTAGACTTTTCTATTGAGTTAATGCCGGGGAAGCTCCAACATTGAAAGCAACTTACATGATGAGCACACTTGATTTGGTAGAGTTGAAGTTGCAGCTAAAGGAAATGTTGGACAAAGGATACATCAGATCCAGTGTATCACCTTGGGGTGCACTAGTGTTTTTCGTAAAGAAGAAAGATGGTACTCTTAGATTGTGCATTGACTATACGCAGTTGAACAAGGCAAAAATTAAGATAAAATACCCATTGCTGAGGATTGATGATTTGTTTGATCAGTTGAAGGGAGCAACAATGTTCTCTAAGATCGACTTGAGATCGGGATACCATCAAGTATGCATCAAGGGAGAGTATATCTTCAAGATTGCATTCAAGACCAGGTATGGGCATTATGAGTTTGTTGTTGTTCCATTCGATTTGACTAATGCTCCAACTACATTCATGTGTTTGATGAATAGTATGTTGCATCCTTATTTGGAAAAGTTTTTTATTGTATTCATTGATGACATACTAGTATATTATAATGAGGAAGAACATGTCAAACATTTAGCAGCAGTGTTGAGATTGCTAAGAGAACAATAGTTGTATGATAATCTTAGCAAGTGCAGCTTATTTCAGACTGAGGTACACTACTTGGGACATGTTGTCTCGAAGGAAGGTATTGTAGTAGATCCATAAAAGATAAGGGCCATCATGGAACGGGTAGCTCCTAAGAATGTAGATGAGGTAAGATCATTCATGGGATTGGCAAGTTACTATAGGAGGTTCATCAGGAACTTCACGCATTGCATATCCTATTACATCATTGCAGCGGAAAGGTAAGAAGTTTGAATGGATGGCGGAATGTGAAGATAGTTTTGAGCATCTTAAGTAGTTGTTGACACATGCACCAGTGCTAAAGGTTGTGGATCCAGACACAGAGTTTCTAGTGTGTACATATGCTTGCAAGAGGGGAATTGGTGGATTTATCATTCAAGAAGGACAGGTACAGTGCTATGAGTCATGAAAATTGGATGAGCACAAGTAGAACAATCCAACACATGATCATGAGCTAGTAGCGAATACATGCATTGAAGATGTGGAGACATTGTCTTTTGAGCAGGAGGTTTACATTAATGAGTGGTCACAGTGGGTTGAGGTATTTGTTTGACCAACCGAATCTAAATTCTAGGCAAGCTAGAGGTTGGCTACCCTTACTAAGTTTGACTTCGAGATCAAATATGTTAAAGGGAAGGAGAACTAGGTTGCATATGCTCTTAGCAAGAAGGTACATGTAAATCATATAGAAGCTACAAGCTCCTATGGCACAGAGTTACAGGATAGAATCTTGCAGGTAGGACAAAGATCATGCACATGTTACAACAGTACATGCATAGGTATAGGTTTAGGTGCAGGTACTGGTACAGGTACAGGGGATCAGGATGCAGACTATCATCTCACGATAGATGGCTTGGTGAGGTTTTGAGACAAGATCTATGTGTCAAATTGTAGTGAGCTCAAGAAGCTTATCTTGAGGGAGTTTCTTGTGAAACTGTATTTGGATCATCCAAGATATCAGAATAAATAGACAACAGTGAAGAAGTTTTACTATTGTTCGAATCTGAAGAAGGAAGTGGCAGAGTTTGTGGCTAGATGTTTAGATTGTTAGCAGGTAAAGGCGGAATGCAAGCATCTAGGTGGTCCACTACAACCTATCATGATTCTGGAATGGAAACGAGAGGTTATTTCCATGGATTGCATCGTAGGTCTTCCGAGGGCATTGAGTCAACATGATTATATTATAGTTGTGGTTGACAGGTTGAGCAAGGTAAACCACTTCATTCTGGTGAAGACTGCATATTCAGCCAGTGAGGTAGCACAAGTGTTCATTAGAGAGAGCGTGAGACTACATGGTGTTCTAAAGAATATTGTGTTGGACAAGAACACAGAGTTCACTTCCAATTTTTGGAAGGAGCTATTTGTAGGCTTGGGTACAAAATTGGCCTTCGGTACCGCTTATATATAGCAGACAGATGGTCAGATAGAGAGGGTCAACAAGATCTTGGAAGATATGTTGAGGAGTATCTTCCATTGGTTGAGTTCTCATACAATAATGGTTATCAGGAGTCCTTGAGGATGAGTCATTTCGAGGCATTGTATGGATAGAGTTGTAACACTCCCATCAGCTGGAGTGATCTAGTAAAATGATACTTATTGGACCAGACATGTTGACAGACATGGAGCAGGAAATGCAGGTTATAAAGAAGAATCTAAAGGTAGCACGAGATAGATAGAAGAGTTATTTAGATTAGCACAGGGTGTTCAACAAGTTTCAGGTTGGGGAACATGTGTATTTGCGCATCAAGCCCAAGAAAAGCTCTTTGAAGATTGGTTCATGTGCCAAGTTGGCACCACGGTATTACGGGCCTTTCGAGATCCTTGAGAGGATTGGACCAATGGCATATTGACTTGCACTGCCTCCAAAAGTAAAATTCCATGATGTTTTCCATATTTCATTGCTTAAGTACATAACGGATGTTGATCATGTTATTGATTGGTCTATATTGCAAGTGGAGCAAGAAGGAGAGTTCCAGTGGAAGCCTCAGTGCATATTGTAGCAGAAGCATCTCATGCTCAAGAACATAGACATAGATTAAGTTAAAGTGCAATGGAAGCACTTTGGGTCTGAAGAAGCTACATGGGAGATGTCATATATCCTTCATTGTTTGCCGGTTGAGGCAAAGTCATTTTGGTTTGATGTTGGTTTATGTTTGTCATATGTTTTTGATGAGCGCCAGTATTGCAGCAAGGATGCTGCAACTCCTGGGCTACTAGCTTTACTTATCAACTCAGGGTGCATACAAACTTGGAGGTGATAGTGCTATATGCACAAGTAAAAATGAAGGTCCTGCCTATTGTCACTCTTCATCTGGAAAGAGACCCTAGGGGTTCCAAGCCAAACTTCTATAGAGTCATAAGAAGCTTGATTCTTTGATGGAAGAAGAGAAAATCTATTCTAAGAGAGCTACTCTACTGCAGTAATGAGGAAAAAAACATGTAATGCTAAATCACACAATATCCTAATTAACCATTTAAACATCTATGCTAAGAATAATTGCTAAATCAACACTAACCTAATGCTGCTATCTAAGTTACATAAGTAAATACCATCAAACCATACTAATGTGTGAGCAAGAAAACTAAGCTAAATCTATTTTCACTTTTTTGGTGTTTTTGGTAAAATCAAGCATGCAATTTAATTGTTCTTATGGATGTGACAGGTGGATGGAAGGTGGTTGAGCATGGCTAAAAGGTTTATGGAGTGATTGGATGGGGTGGAAGGGTCCTAGGAGTCTTTTTGTGACTTCCTATAGGTTCCCCATCAATTCGGCCTCAAAACAGGTCGTTTCAGGAAAACCTACAGGATGTACTAGAAACCTACAGGATGATCCTGTAGGAATTATAGGAAACTTACAAGATGCATCCAAGAGCTAATTGTGAGGTGTTGGAGGTGTCTGGAAGCTAGAAAAAGGTGTGTGATGTGTGGGATAGGGTGTTAGAAGGTCTAGGAACACTCAGAAGTCAATATCCAAGAGACAAGATGGCTAGATTCACTCAATGTGTCTAGGGGGATTTCAATGCAAAAAGGACAAAAAAACTAGTGAGGGTGATGGTGGAACAAGAAATGGTTAAGGTTGATGAGGTGGAATATGGATGTTGGTGATGAAGTCTAGACCTCCTCCTTAAGTACCTGCAGTGCTTAAAACATGTGTGTCTTTCAATAACTATGCAACAAGATACATCTTCAGAAACTAGAAAAGAATGAATCAATTGCCCATATTATGCATGAAGAAAGTGCTGAAGGAAATAAAAACATGAGTGAGATCTTATTGCAAAAATAGAGTAATGGAAAAAGATGAAAATGAAATGAACCAAATGCTGAATCCAGGCAACAAACTCCAAAACTCATGCAAGAACTAGAAATTTGTGTTTTTGGGGCTGCTGAAGGGTCTCTTCCTCAAATCATGGTCCTAGGGGGAGTAAGTGAGGCCGAGGCACCTGCTAACAACCTTGTGGTGATCCCTTTTCTCCTTGCTAACCTGCTAACTGAAAGAAGGCACAAATGGAAGCGAACTAACATGCAACCAATCTAATCTACATTGTTGTAATGGAAATGCAGCTACTTAAGCAAATGAACAATCAAATTATGAATCTATGCTAACATACATCTACAATAAAGAGGAGCCTTGGCTACTAAGGTTTGGCCCTAACCCAAGAGCTTCATCACTCTGAGCTAACTCAGTGCTAGCTCAAAACAAAACCCATTCATATTATCAAAAAAATGGATTATATCAAAAATTGTCACAAGTCTTGCAACTCAAAAATAGTGTAGAGTTTTACAATCAAAAATCTGAATCCTACTGAGGTCCTAGGCCTCTCTACTTATACATCTGAAGTCTCCAACGACTTCCTTAAAATTAGGGAGGCTCAACTCCCAAACTTCAAGATAAAATGGTGCTTTGTCTTTCACTTCCTCGACTACCTTCTAGTCCTCATGATTTGGTTGTTTGCACTCTGAGCTGATGGAGGAATATTCAAATGGAGGGGTAGTAAATGAGGAGGATTTACCTCCTATAATTCCTCTCCCTTGTCCCATTCGAGTTCTGACCAAGGTCTTTTCCAAATTCCTTTCTTCTATCCTTTAATCCTGCATTAAATACACATTAGACCACAAAGCAAAATATCCAACTCTAAATTATCTCATAAACAAAATATACTCAAAAGTAGGCAATAATTTGTGATAATAGTTGGTTTGACTAGGCTAGGAGGTGAATTAAGGCCCATATAATTACCCAATGATGAGGCTCATCATCACTCGCCTACTGAAAGTGTTGCTCATCCTCTGAGCAAGTTAGTCAATGTCCATGTCCTTAATGGCTTTGGTAGCCTCTCTGACATCCCATGCCTCCATTGTGGTCTCTTCTTCTTGTTCATAGAAGCCTGCTTTCTTTTCTACTTCTTCCCACTGCCTCTTTTCCTATTCTTCTTTTCTCCCTTCTAGCATCCCTCGGAGTAGTGGTGGACTGAGTTTTAGGCCTATCCAATTGACCTTCAACCTTTGCATTGATTGCTTATCCATAGGTGTCATGTTGATTGCCTTTCTTAACCTTTGAGGGGAGTGATATTCCCTGATCTTCAAGTTGTGTGGCAGTGTGTTCCATCTCCTTAGGCAGGCATGTATACTGTCATCTCCTAGCAACCTAAACATATCCTCAAAATGTGAAATTTCTTGCTCTTAGGCAGCAATATATCTAGGTGCCAGCTAAGGATCATTTGCAATCAAATTACGGGTGTTGATTATGGCCATGGGATTTGATTGTTCAGCTCTGATGAAAAGAGGTTCATTTTTCTCTCTAGCCAATGTTCTTTTCATCTTTGTAGCCCTTGACTCCTCATGGTTCATCCATGATGCAAAGCCATTAAGTATATATCTCCTAGCTTGGAATTAGGGTCCCAAACATTCATGTCTGTGAGGGCCATGTTGTGCAAGTAGAACTTAGCCATTTTGGCCCTATCCTATAGTGTACTTTGATCACAAAGATCAATAAACTGCTTGTAGTCCTGAAATGGCATGGTGCCGCTTTGTGCTAGTGTTTTAATATGAAACTGCAGACATTGTTCTTTGAGGTAAAGAGCATAGGATTTTGCTGGCATCCTACACTGGATGGCCTCCAAGGAGAGGCTGGCCATACACGCTAGTTGTTCTCCCTTTCCTGTAGCTGTCCCCTTAGCCATGCATTTTCCCTCTCAAGTTGATCTCTAATTATTGCTTCTTTGTCCCTTAAGCCACTTAGCTCTTTGCCCATTTCTTTGAGCTTCTCTTCCATGTGCCCGATGTCTTCCACCCCTTTTGACTTGGCAATTTTCATCCATCAGTGGGTTCTGGCCCTCTCCTTCTCAAGTTCGAAAAACAATGGGATGGAAAATTTTTGAGGTATCACCCTGCCTCCTTCAATAAACCAGTAGTAGGATTCTAGGTTAGGTTGGGGGCTTGGTTCCTTTGTTTCAGGGTCTTCTTCTTTTGTTTCTTGCTGCTCCCCTACCTTGCCTTCCAATTTCTATGCTTCCTATAGTTTTTGCAGAGTATCCTATAGGATTGTTTTTGCTTCCTGTAGGTTTTGTTGTGGATCCTGTAGGATGGCCTTACCCTTTAAGGGAGTTGATCCAATACTAGGCCTCCTTACATAGGTGATTGGTGACTTAGGGGAAGGCTTTTTGTCTCTTGGTGTAGGGCAATCTTCAATCTCAATAGGAATTTTGTTGGTATTTGTGGCTTCCCTTGTTTTATTTTTGTGCTCTTTCTTGTTCTAAAATATAGTGGGGCTTGCCTCCTTATTTTCCCTTTTTGCTTGACTAGGGTGCTAAGAGCAGTGAGTGCAGTTGTTGCCTCCCTCTTAGTAGCCTCTGGAGACACCCTAGGTGACTCCTCTTTGTGTTCTTCCCTTTTTGTTTCAATGCCTTCTTCCTCTCTATTTCTCTTATCTTCTTCCTCTTGATGTTCTTCCTCATCTCCATCAGTTTCTTCATTACTTTCCTCCTCTGTTCCATCATCATCCTCCTTCTCTTCTCCCACTTCTTCTTCTGCTTCATCATATTCCTCTATATCAGTTTATTCTTCATCCATCTCATCCTTTTCTAGCTATGTATCTTCTTCTTCCTATTTTGCCTCCTCCTCACTGACAGAGGGACTAACATCATAAGTGAGGGTTTTGATGTCATCCTCTACTGGAAAGTCTCTAAAGACAGACCATGTTATAGGGATTTTGAGGTCTTGGATGGCATTCTCAATGAGGATTTTGATCAATCCATGGTGAGCCAATTATTGGGAATTCCCTTCCTTTACTTTGTTTTTGGAGTCTATGAGTGATTGCATCAAAAAATAGGGTATGTTGAGTCTTTGGTGAACTAGTGTTTCTACCCCAAATCTTAATTCTCCAAGGATCCTAAAATGGTACCATAAACAACATTATATCTACCCTCACATGAGATATATTTGATGATTTGGTAGCCTACCTCACTCCATGGGTATGGCAGACTGTCCCTCCTTACTCCATTTTTGTCCTTTGTGGGTTCTTCACCTTCTAAAAAGAATTTCCTTTTTGCCACCTGACTATCTCCTTTGTCTTCTTTCTCCATGGAATTCTTATAGGAAGTATGGTGACCCACTGATGAGCTCTGGGGTGATATCTATAGTGAGGCCTCTAACTAAAACAATGGCACGAATTCTGTTGTGTGGAGTGAGGGAATGAGCAAATTCTTGAGCCACCTCATCATCATACACTGTGAATTTTTCGAAAAACCCCATCCATTTGTGTCTTCTGAAGATTTCAAGCACTTGAGGGTGTTGTTGTATCCTCATAGTGTTTGTGGGTTCTCTCCTATTAAATCCTCTTGTCATCTTGCTTATGAGGCTTGAGGAGAAAATGAGAGGGTTGACACAAATTTTTTAAATTCAGGAGGAAAACATATTTTACTGTGTATGTAATTCACCTCTCATAGTTGCTAAATTCACTAGATTTTAGAGCATTACTAGTTCATTTGCTTGTAAATGCAGATGCATTTTTATAGCCTACCTCTTTAGGATGGTGGCAGTGGACAATTCCCGTGGTATCCCCTCTCGAAATCTTCTCTGCCTATCCTGTAGATTGCCTCTGTGTATCTTGTAGACTGGTCCTATAGGTTTTCCTGTGCATGCTCCTATAGAAATT
This sequence comes from Pinus taeda, assembly GCA_000404065.3. Lineage (NCBI taxonomy): Eukaryota > Viridiplantae > Streptophyta > Pinopsida > Pinales > Pinaceae > Pinus > Pinus taeda. Next base: position 38,963 of record APFE031441405.1, read on the forward strand.
CTCTTGCAGAACGATGGATCCTTGCTTCCGGTGGGTGACCAGAGTTATGAAAGCGACTTGAGTGAGGGAGTTTCAAGGAGGTGAAATGCATGAATGCATGCAAACGATGTTTTATTTCCCTTTATGGTATTTCGGGGTGAGTTGGTGTGTCGAAAATAGAGGTACATTGCCATTTTTGGACCGTTGGCCCCCACTACCACCTCATCATTTCCCACTCCTTGTAATCAGCTCCCTCCTTATAGATCCGTAGTTAACCATTTCTTGTCCTACTCCTCCTCTATCTTTCAGTTGACTGCAGCCACGTGTGAGAGGACACCCGGTTTTGCATGTGATAATTGAACAAAGGTGGCCAAGTTAACTGATCACCTTTTCACTTATTAACCAACTATCTTGTAACCATTACAAATTTTGGTTAAATGATGCATATGAGTGAGTGAGAGGGATACTTACCTGTGGTTTTGATGCCATGCTGCAGTTGTCGAAGATCATAGGTGTTGTGTTGTTTATTTGTTGCATGGTTATTCTTCTTCCTCCTCTTGTTGTCTGCTGATGGTTTCTTCACTTTTTTAGGTATGTGTGACTGCAGATCTGATGTTGCTACTGTTGTGGAGCTCCTGGATCATCCTAGTGAAGACTTGTAGCTATTGATTGGAATTTTGTGGGAGAGGTTGCTATAGGATGTCTTGTAGCTTCTTCTCCCTTGGAATTCTTTAATCATGTTGCTGGTTGGGGCTATGAGGATGGTGCAATGAATGGACATAGGGAGTAGGAGTGTGTGTAGAGAAAAGGACACTTAGGTAATGCTCTTACTCCTCTCTGTTTTTTCTCTTTTCTCTCTTTTTTTTTTTTTCTACTGGCAAAACCATTGAAACTAATCTTTTCTTCTTTTGAATGGTGGGTGCAAGGATGATGATGGTGGATGAGGTGACGTGTTATATCATGCCTAGGATGAATTTTAGGGACCCAAGAAACCTACCATGTTCCCTCGGATTTCTTCCTGTAGGTTTTCAGGGGATCCTGTAGAAAACACAGTGTTCACCTAAATCGAAGCAATGGACTGGAAAAATGGTAGAAATGATGGAGGGATGCATGGTGAGGAGTGGGGGAGATGAATATGTGTGATGCAGGGTTCCCTTTAGATCCTCTTTTTGCTCCTTGACTATCTTTCTCGCCCACCTACAAATAACAATTTTATCTTTTCTCTCTCCTTTTTTTTTCTTTTTTGAAAAACAACTAGGCTGCCTCAGAGAGGTTTTCACCCATCTGTTTGACTTGGGCGCCTCAAGCGACGTTTTCACCTAGGGATCTTCTTATTCCTTTTTCTATTTTTTTTGCCATTATTAGGCCGCCTCACAAGGTTTTCAACCCAAATATAGGACTCAAGTGCCTCATGGAGGTTTTCCCCTGAGTCCTTATTATTTTTTTTCTTTTTCAGTGACCTGATGAGGGAGGAGTTGGAACTTCCTCTACCATCATCACTGTTTTATTGATATTGTTAATGAACTCTTTCTTTGATTAAGGCCTCTTGTACATTTTCAATCGGTGTCCATTGACAAGCAATGGAATAGCTTCTTCATCTATAGTTCTGATTTGCACCGAACCATTATCATGGCATCTCTCCACCACATAAGGTCCGAGCCATCTTGTCCTTAGCTTGCCCTTGAATTCTTTATACCTAGAATCATATAACAATGCCCAATCACCCTCTTGAAATTGCTTCTCCTTAATATGTTTATCATGTCAGATCTTCCTCTGAAGTTGAACTATCTTTGTATGTATGAGGGCCTACATTCTGAATTCATCCAAGCCATTCAATTGGAAAAATCTTTCTTTCTATGCATGACTGAGATCCAAATCTAGTTGGGCTACCATCCTCAATGTGTTATATTCAAACTCAATGGACAACAAAGACTTTTCCCATAGACCAGCTCATAGGGTGCAAATCCAGTGGTGGTCTTCCATGTGGTATGATAGGCCTAGGTGGCCTCAACTAGTCTCTCTGCCCAATCCTTCCTGCTGCTGCTTACTACCTTGGTTAAGATTCCCTCCAGTGCCCTGTTGGTCACCTCCACTTGCCCATTAGCTTGTGGATGATAAGGAGTGGAGGTCCTATGCTTGATTTTGTGATGGTTGAGCAGTTCTTCAATCATGTCGGAGGTAAACTCACTCCCTTGGTCTGTGACTAGCTCTCTAGGGTACACAAATTTGTAGAATACATTTTCCCTTAGGAACTCAACCACATTCTCTTCTATCGTTGCCTTAATTGCCTTGGTTTCAGCCTACTTAGTCAAATAATCAGTGCACACAATAATGTATTGTTTTTACTTTGAAGGAGGGTTGATAGGCCCATTGAATTCCATGCCCCACTTGTCAAATGGCTCGAAAGTCACTTGAGGCTGTAGGGGCATTTCATCTGTTGGAGTAGCCTTTCCCATCCTCTAGCACTGATCACACTGACTAGTGTACTTTTTCACATCCTGATGAAGAGTGGGCCAATAATAGCCTGCTTGTAACACCTTGAATGTTGTCCTCTTTGTTACAAAGTGACATCCACAAGGCCCATCATGATAAGTCAGAAGGATGTCAAAAAATTCCTCTTTCCTTACACACCTTCCCAAGATTTGATTTGGGCCACATTTGAAAAGATTGCCCCTAATCCAAGTGAAGGGGGTGCTTTTCCTGACTATCTTGCTCTTTTCTTTGGAGGGCAAATTTGGTGGGAACTGTTTTGATACCAAATAGTTTTCTATATCAGCAAACCATGGAGAGAGAACTGAAATAGCAAACAAGTGCTCGTTTGGTAACTGGTCATCCACCATTCCTTCTTCACCTGTAGGTAGATTCACCCTAGATAAAAAGTCTGCAACAACATTTTTTATCAGGCTTATCAACAATGGTTAGATCAAACTGTTGTAATAAAAGCAACCACCTTATAATTCGAGCATTCACATCTGGTTTGTTCATTAAATATTTGATTGCAGCATGGTCAGTATACACAAATGTTTGACAGCCTGTAATGTAATGCCTAAGTTTGTTGAATGAATGCACAATAGCCAAGAGTTCCATTTCAGTCACTATATAATTTAGCGTAGCCTTTGACAAGTTCTTACTGATAAAATAGATGGCATAGGGCAGTTTCTCCTCTACCTAACCTTAGGCTGCTCCTATGGCTTTGTGTGAGGCATCAGCATAAATATGAAAAGGGAGGGCCCAGTTTGGGCCTCGGAGAATTAGTGCAGTGGTTAACTTACCCTTTAGAATGTCTAAGGCCTCTTGACAACTTTTTGACGATATAAACTCAAAATCTTTGGCCAACAACCCAAATAAAGGAGAGGCCAACTCGCTGAAGTCTTGTATGAACCTTCAGTAGTATCCATCTAACCCCAAGAAACTCCTAACGTCTCTCTACTTTTGTGAAGGTGGGACCCTTTGGATGATCGCTATTTTGTTTGGGTCCACCTGCAGCCCTTGCTGAGATATTGAATGACCTAGCACGGTCCCTTCAGTCATTAAGAATTCACATTTTTCCGGACTAAGAGATAGGTTCATTTTAATGAATTTGTGCAATACTTTGCCTAGGTTAGTCAAGGCTTCTTGAAAATCACAACCATTAGGTGTAAAATCATCCATATAAATTTCCTCCACATCATGTACTAATTCGGCGAAAATACTCAAGGCTGCTCTCTGGAAAGTGGCAGGAGCATTGCATAGGCCAAAAGGGACCCTATAAGAAAAATTATGCCAAGGACAGGTGAATGTGGTCTTATCCTGGTCTTTTGGGCAGATTTAAATTTGGTTGTACCCACTGAATCCATCTAGGAAAGAAAAAAACTTTTTCCCTGCCAGGTCGTCTAGCACTTGGTCGATGAAGGGTAGGGGAAAATGATCCTTCTTTGTGGCTTTGTTCAACTCCCTGTAATTGACACAAATCCTCCACTTACCATTTTTCTTGGGAACTAACACTAAAGGAGAGAGCCACTCACTATCAAAGATAGGGTAAATGATCTGCATCTAGCATTTTTTTCAGTTCTTCTTTGACTATATCTTTAAGAGTTGGATTCATCCTCCTTTGTGGTTGCTAGACTGGCTTGCAACCTTCTTTGATGTATATGTGGTGAGTACATACTAAGGGGTGTACTCCCTTCATTTCCTTGTAACTCCAAGTGAAGGCTTCTAGGTTTTCTCTCAGCATGTTGCATAGCTTTTCCTCTTCGAGAGCAGAAAGAGATGGATCAATTTTCAAGGTTTTCTCTAGGCCGAATTCTAAGGTTTTTACACAGAGTGGGTTGGAATTAGCCAAGCATAAGTCAATTGGATGATTGTTATGGGTTTCCCTTACTTCTTCTTCTAATGGTAATGAACCAGGAGTTAGACTTTGGAGCAGGTGTTCAATTAAGTCATCCTCGTCTTGTTGTCCTCCTCTTATGGTTGCTTCCAAAGAATAAAGTTGGGTGGAATAAACTTTATCTTGTTCCTCCTCCTCCAACCATAAGGGTAAATCATGCCCTAGAGAAGGTTGAGAAGGAGGGTATAAGACTAACTGTTTGGACATATGCCCATTCTTGATGGTCATATTCCCAGCTCTGCAACTAATGTAAGCATCAATTGTGGCCAACCATGGCCTCCCAAGGATGAGAGGATAACCAATAAGTTTAGCCTTAGGCCGAAGAACTAGAAAATCTACAGGGTACTCCTAGGAGTCAATGGATACCATCACATACTCCACAATTCCCTCAGGGGTGACTGTGGAACGGTCTGCAAGTTGCAGAACTATTGTGGTCTTCCTCAATGAACCTTGGAGGTTGAGCTTGAGCATGGTTTCCTTGGTCATCACATTAATGGCAGCCCCAACATCGATCAGAGTGTGTGGGACAATCGTACCATTGATGTGCACATCTACTACAGGGCTTCCAGGGTCCTAATATTTTGGACAGATTACCTTCCCCAGCATTAAGTCGGATAGTTGCCCAACGAAATTAATGGTAGGGGCATCCCTTTTTCACCTCCCTAGATGCTTGAAGCACTTCTCCTTAATCAACTTATTGTAAATAGGAACATCTTTTATTGCCTGGAGAAGGGAGATGTTGTTGAAAATAGCAACAATAAATGCTAAAATTAACATTGCTATAGACAGAATTTCAGGATATATTCCAATTTTAATTTGTTCTTGAATTAAAATTGATAATTCAAATTCAAATTTAGTCTCACCAGTTGTTTGAAAAATCGTTAATTAATTCATCCTGAGTTAATTAGTTGGAGAAATTCAAACATGAAGTCTTTGTGAAGACATGCAATAGTCATCCCTTTGATTGAGGAAGTTATCCCTTAATTAAGGAGATAAGGGTGAGTTGTATTTGAGTTGTAATTAGTTAGCTCAGTTAACTGAGTTAAGTCCAGTTAGAATAGTTCCAAACAGTTTGCAGAATTGATTGTGAGTTCAGTCAGTTAATGCATGCATGCATGAAACTAGTGTACTCCAGATAACTGAATATTCTCTCATAAATAACGCATGCATGTCAGTTTAGACAAAGGCCCAGTTGATATTAAAGACAGGGACATTGTACTATCAGTTGCTAGAATTTTCCTATAATAAAGTCTCTTGCATGTAGAAGGAATTCATTTTCTTGAGGATTGTGCAGTTTTACAGTGTGTTGGAGCAGTGTGTGAGAAAAGTGTCACGCAACGTTATAGCAGGAGCACCCAGGGAAAATAGTGCAAGGAAATAAGAGGCTTGGAGGATAGAGGGAAAAGCATATGAGTTGTCTAGTCCGTCTATGAGCAATGAGAGGGATTTTACTAAGAGCTGGATAGTTGTGAGAGCTAAAGCTTTGTGTAATCCTGAGATATTTCCACTTGTATGATGATACAAATAGCGGGGTTTTTAGCTAAGGTTTTTCTGAGAGTATTCTTTTGTGTTAAATGTGTGATTGATTCTTCTCTGTTATATGTGTTATGTTTGATCTTGCTCAAAATTGATTAAGCTTCCGCAAGTTTGATAGTAGAAGTGGATCAAGTATTTTGCCTTAGTTACATTGCATTATCAGGTGATCTATAGTGAAAATTTCTACAGATCTTTACACATAGATTTTTCAATTCTCCAAGAAGTTCATTTTCTTCTAGGGTAGGCTAGAGTGGTTGGGCTAATCTCTCAAGAAAGGGTGGATTTACTTTAAGGTTTCTTTCCTCTCGTTCTTCCTCAAACTCCCTATGTGGAGGGGGAGGTTGGTTATCCAGGAGAATTCTCCCAAATCTTAGGTTGATCTCCTAGATTTCTACAACATAAGTTGGATATGATGTCTCATACTTGTTGAGCCTGCCTATTGTTCAGGTTTTGATTTGGTTGGGTAGGCATTTGGGGTTGCTTAGGTGGAGCAGAGTGTAGGAGTTGTGGTTGGGTAGGTGGTGGAGGCAATAGAACTGGAGCATTGTTGTATTGGGGCCTCCACCCTTGGAGTGGTGTATTCCACTGAGGTTGTCACAGATCGTAAGGTTGAAATGACTGGTTGGATGGCTGGGAATGATACTGAGATGCATAGGACCAAGGAGGGGTTGTATACCATGAAGGATGAGTAGGGGGTCCCCATGAAGGTATAGTTGTGGTTTGGCTGGTGTTGTAATATGCATGGGATGACCCTTGCATGCCCTGCTGGTATGGTCTAGTCCTAGGAGGTATCCTTTGGTTGATGTAGCAAAGTTGCTCAATGACCCCTTCAGCTCTTTGATATAGTACTTTGAGTCTGATTAAAGAAGGGCACTTATCTTGGAGTGGTTTTCTTCACAGACTGAGCAAATTTCAATACAGCTCAATGGACATTCGTTCCTAAGATGCCTCCTAGTGCATCTAGGGAAAAATATGCCCAAGGCTCTCTCTGCTTCCTCTTGCTTCCTTTTGATGTTCATGGTGTCTAATTGCAAGGCAAGGGTTTGGAGCATCTCACTTTTGAAATCTTCCAACATATTTCCAATTTCACCCTTAATGGATGAGTTGGAAGATGATGTACTGGCCATAGGTTGACTAACCCTACCCTTTTTCCTGGGTGCCCTAGAATGGTTTCTAAAGAAAATATTGATATCCTCATAGGGTAATTGGTAGATATATCCTCTTGCTAACAAATGTAAGGTATCCAGATGATATCCCCTTACTCCTCTGAGTAGGACTAGCTTTAGTGACTCGGGGTCAAGTGTGCACCTGGCCCTTTTGTAACTAAGTTGGAATCTTTCTTCATAGTCTTCTAAGGATTAATCCTGGCCCATGATCATCCTAAAAATTTCTTCTTTAGTATTCTTTGACCTACAGTAGTCCTGATATTTTTTGTTAAAAGCCTGTTGCATCTGAGCCCAAGTTGTGATGCTATCTCCAGGTAAACCCATCAACCAAACAATGCTGCATCCTTGAGGGTAGATGGAAACAATATTAATTTTTGCTCATCATTTGTATAGTCATAGGTTCGGCATATAACAACAAACTCAAATAGGAAATTGTTAGGGTTTTCATTGGTCATGCCATGGAAATGAGCTAGGGCAGAGGGGCTTATATTCTTCATCTTAGTGTCGCCGTTGGTTTCCCTGATGGGGAAGGCACCCTCAACTCTCTCTCTATTCCCTCTGTCAATTTGGTTTTCAGCCATTGGTTCAGTAGGAATGGGATATTCTTCTTATTCTTCCCCTATAGGTTCTTCAAATATGTCATGTTGCTCACCTAAAGGTTCCTCCAGTTCACAACCACCGAAGAAGTGAGAAGCTTGGTTGTTGGATGCAATGGAGGTATTTGGCAAGAATTTCCCTAAATTGTCCCTATTCCTACGAGGCATGAAAGGAAACTTTTTTTGGGTTGGTTTTTGTAGATTTTTTTAAGGTTGGAAAGTATTTTGCAAAAACAAAATTGATGATTGAATGAAAATCACTCACAGAATGAAAAAACTACTTGTTGAATTGAAATTATACTTGCAAATGGAAAGGAAAGCATATAATGAAAGATGAAAGAAAGGAAGCTACTAGATTACTTTTGCAAAAATAAACCAATGGAAGAAAATTGAAGACAAGAAGTAGAAGAAAATAAAGCAGGAATCACATTCTACTCAGACACCTCCTCGGCAACGGCGCCAAAAAGTGATGAGTGCCAGTATTGCAGCAAGGATGTTGCAACACCTGGGCTACCAGCTTTACTTATCAACCCAAGGTTCGTACAAACTTGGAGGTGATAGTGCTATATGCACAAGTAAAAGTGAAGGTGCTACCTATTGTCATTGTTCATTTGGCGAGAGACCCCAAGGGTTCCAAGCCAGACTTCTATAGAGCAAATCTATTCTAAGAGAGCTATTCTACTGCAATAGTGAGGAAAACAACATGTAATGCAAAATCACACCATATCCTAATTAACCATTTAAATAGCTATGCTAAGCAGAATTGCTAAATCAACACTAACCTAATGCTGCTATCTAAGTTACAAAGGTAAAGAGAATCAAACCATACTAATGTATAAGCAAGAAAATTAAGCTAAATCTGTTTTCACTTTTTTGGTAAAATCAAGCATGAAATTTAATTGTTCTTGTGGATGTGACAGGTGGATGGAAGGTGGTTGAGGATGGATAAAAGGTTTATGGAGTGATTGGATGGGTTGGAAGGGTCCTAGGAGGCTTTTTGTGACTTCCTAGAGGTTCCCCATCAATTCGGCCTCAAAACAGGTCGTTTCAGAAAAACCTGCAGGATGGTCATGTAGGAATTACAAGAAACCTACAAGATACAGCCGAGAGCTAATTGTGAGGTTTTAGAGGTGTTAGGAAGCTAGAAAAAGGTGTGTGATGTGTGGATAGGGTGTTAGAAGGTCTAGGAACACTCATGAGTCAATATCCAAGAGAAGAGATGGCTAGATTCACTCAATGTGTCTAGGGGGCTTTCAATGAAAAGGGACAAAAAAACTAGTGAGGGTGATGGTGGAACAAGATATGGTTAAGGTTGATGAGGTGGAAGATGGATGCTGGTGATGAAGTCTAGACCTCCTCTTGAAGTACCTGTAGTTCTTAAAACGTGTGTGTCTTTCAAGAACTATGCAACAAGATACATCTTCATAAACTAAAAAAGCATGAATCAATTGCCCATATTATGCATGAAGAAAGTGTTGAAGGAAATGAGAACATGAGTGAGATCTTATTGAAAAGATAGAGTAATGGAAAAAGATGACAATGAAATGAACCAAATGCTGAATCTAAGCAACAAACTCCAAAGCTCATGCAAGAACTAGAAATCTATGTTTTTAGGGCTGCTGAAGGGTCTCTTCCTCAAGTCATGGTCCTAGAGGGAGGAAGTGAGGCCAAGGCGCTTGTTGACAACCTTGTGGTGATCATTTTTCTCCTTGATAACCTGCTAACTAAAAGAAGGCACAAATGGAAGTAAACTAACATACAACCAATCTAATCTACACTATTGTAATGGAAATGCAACTACTTAAGCGAATGAACAATCAAACTATGAATCTATGCTCACATACATGTACATAAAGAGGAGCCTTGGTTACTAGGGTTGGGCCCTAAACCCAAGAGCTTCAGCCCTCTGAGATAACTCAACGCTGGCTCAAAACAAAACTCATTTTTATTATCAAAACAATGGATTACATAAAAAATTGTCACAAGTCTTGCAACTCAAAAATAGACTAGAGTTTTACAATAAAAAATATCAATTCTACTAAGGTCCTAGGCCTCTCTACTTATACATCTAAAGTCTTCAAAGAATTCCTTAAAATTATGGAGGCTTGGCTCCCAAACTTCGAGATAAACTGGTGCTTTGTCTTTCACTTTCTCGGCTGCCTTCTAGTCCTCATGATTTCATTGTTTTCACTCTGAGCTGATGGAGGAATATACGAATGGAGGGGTAGTAAATGAGGAGGATTTACCTCCTATAATTCCTCCCCCTTGTACCATTCGAGTTTTGACGAAGGTCTTTGCAAAAATTTCTTGCTTCTATCCTTTAATCTTGAATTAAATGCACATTAGACCACAAAGCAAAATATCCAACTCTAACTCATCTCATAAACAAAATATAATCAAAAGTATGCAATAAGTTGTGAGAATAGTTCGTTTGACTAGGCTTGGAGGTGAATTAAGGCCCATATAATTACCCAACGATGAGGCTCATCAATTTTTCTGATGTTTTAATATTTGTATATGTATATGTATATGGATGTAAATACCTCCATGAGTTAAGTTGTAAAGCTCAAATAAGCGATATGGTTATTATCTTGTCATGTTGTCATGATGTTTTGATTTTGAGTAGGTTCTTCATTATAAATACTACAATGAACTAAGTTATAAAGCTCCATAGGCAATATGTTTGATTTTCAACGGTTTTGTTGAGGTCTTGGTGTGGTTTAACACTGAGGACGGTGTTCCCCAAGGGGGGAGGTTTTGTAACAGCCCTGGCGAAAATTTCATGTAATAAAAGTTAATAAAGGCAAAATAAGAGCACGGTTAAGGGACACTTATTCCAAGCTGAATTTTACAAATATATCCTAGTGGGCATCACTGGATGTGTGTTTTGGCTAAGGAAAATCAACAAAGGCTAATGCAAAGGCATTAAAAGGCAAAAAGGAATTTTTGGCATATTTATTTATGAAAATAAAGGAAATTAGGAGAAAAGTAAGGTGAAAGGTCACAAGTTGCATGTGAGGAGGAAATTGAAGGAAAATAATGGAAAATAAAGAAAAGAGAGGCATCATTCATAAAAAGGCTTATGAGGACCAGTTCATGGCTTTTGTCAATTCAACCTTTTGTTAGTTCAAGTTTGGAGCTCTCTCATTATTCTCTTTCTCACATACACACACACTCTTGGTCACTTAGAGTTTTCTTGGAGCACTCTAGTTGGAGCACAGGAAAGGGAAAACAAGGAAAGGAAAGGAAAAACAAGTAAGGATCAAGGAAAGGAAAGCAGGACTCAAGCAGTTTCAGCAAGAATACTATAACAGCCCTCATGAAAATTCTATGTAAAAATATATAAATACCACAGATGGTGCGACACGTATTCCAAGTTGAATGGTGGGCAAGACATCCTAGTGTTTGTTCATTTGGTTGTTTATGGCTAAGGAAATTGGCAAAGGCAATGACTAAGGCATTAAAGAGGCAATAAGGTATTTTGGCACAATTATTTATGAAAATAATGGAAATTAGGAGGAAAGGAAGGTGAAAGGTCACAAGTTGCATGTAAGGAGGAAATTTAAGGAAAATAATGGAAAATGAATAAAATAGAGGCCTCATTAATAAAAAGGCTTTTGAGGATCAGTGGGCAAGACTTGGTCAGTTTATCTTTGGAGCTCTCTCATTATTCTCTCTCTCTCATACTCTTGGACACTTAGAGCTTTCTTGGAGCACTTTGGCATTGGAGCAAGAAAGGAAAAGAACGCAAGAGGAAGCAAGGATCAAGCAGGGAAAGACAGGATCAAGCAGCTACAACAGGCTTCATTGCCAGTATCAACTTGCATGTGTATTTTCCTTGCTAGATTTGGCATGCATGGAATTGCATGTGTTTCTTTTCTACCATGGCATGGGTTTTTCCAGGTATGACAGTATTTTCAGCCTAGCCTTGCCATTTCCTGATAGCTTTTATGGGATGTGTTCTCTCATGCGTTTTGTGGGAGATGGCCAGATTGGATTCAAAGCTGAGTGGGGTGGATCTCCAAAATGACAAACACATGGTGGTCATGGTCCCTAAACCAGACTAAGGATGCATGAAGCCACTAGCTTAGTAACCCCTGAGCTGGAATATGGGTTGCGGTAAAGCCAGATTGTGTGCCTCAATGGGCCTAGGAATCCTTGCTGGTGAATGACGGGATATATGGTAAATCCAAGAGGTGGATTTTCTCTCCTATGGACCTAGTGATTCTGGGATGGGATGAACAGTAAATCCTGGAGAGTATGTCTCGGTGTAGGGCCTAATGATCCCTGGATCAGACTGCAGATGCACGGTAAAGCCTGAGAGACTAGGAGGCACTCAAATTCCTCATGTGTAGGTGGAGAACTCCAATGGCATCCACATTGATTGGTGTTTTTGATGTGTTATATGAGTCCCACATTCATGCTTGTAATATGGCATGAGGCTGATTGGCTGAAGAGAGACTTGGCTCAGCCAAGCTATGGTCAGGTGGAACGTGGTAGTCCCATCACTGGTTGGTTCATTGCATTTATTAATGAAAAATTCATTCCCTTGATTTTCATGTGCAAATGTACTGATGTATATATGGATTTTGATGGCTGATATGTTTATTGTATTTCTATTTTGATTATTATTTTTATATGCACATTTACCCCAGAGGATGTTACAAAGTGGTATCAAAGCTTCCAGGTTCAAACACTTGGACTAGATGGGCTCTATCATAAGTGAAATGAAGAACAAAGTTTAAATTTTATACCTTTCTGTCATATATGTTATAACTTTTCTTTTGTGGCATATTAGAATTTGAAAATTTTTCCATCTTGAAGGTAAATCCCGCTGATAATGTGGTAAAAATTTTAGATATTGGTTCACAATACTTTAGGAATTATGATCTAAGGAAGATGACCTTCCTAAATGCACCTTTAAACATGTCATGTTGGAATTTCTGCGATAACTTATCTTCTGTAGGTTTTCAGAAGCTGAAATTTTTTTCACATTGAGCGAACATACCGCTGATTATGTGGTAGAAATTTCAAATACTGGGTCACAACATTTTAGGAGATATGAGTAGAGGGAGTCGAGCCTTCTGAATGCTCCTAAAATCATACCTCAAACAGGTCACACTAATATTTTGTTATAAATTTTCTTCTGGGAACTCTCAGGAGCTGAAATTTTTTCCACAATGAGGGGAAATGCCACTGATATTGTGATAAAAATTTTAGACATTTATTCTCTATATTGTAGGAGATATGACCAGTGGAAGTCGAACTTTCTGGATACTCCTAGAATTGTGCACCAAATAGGATTGTGTTGGTATTTTTGTTATAACTTTTCATATACAAAATATCAGAAGTTGAAACTTGAACCATAGTGAGGGAAAATACCACTGATCATACAGTTCAGTTTACATAGCTTGTACTATTACAGTTTAGGATATATGCATTAAATCATTCACTATATTAGTTTGCATGCAAAGTGTTTGATGAAATGCTTAAATGGTTCAATGATTGATTGCATACAAACTGTTTGATAAAATGCCCCAATGAGTATGTTGTTTGTGGTTGGGGATAGTATTGATGTAGTTGATATATGATTACTTTTATGCAAATATTTTTCTATATTAGTTTGCATGTAAAGTGTTTGAAGAAATCCTTACATGCAAATGTAATAGTATAGTAGTTGTTTGAAGAAAATGTAAAAGTATGGTAATTGTTTGAAGAAAATGTTATTTTTTTGGATGGGATAGTATTGTAGTATGATATTATGGATCTAGCTAATCTATGACTATTCTCATGCAAAGAATTTGAAGAGTTGAATGTAAGAATTTCAAAGGTTGCATGTAAGGAATTTGAAAAGTTGCATGTAAGGAAATGGAAAAGTGGCATGTTTTTAGTTATTATGTTACAAGTAGAATAAGTGCAATGTTTTTGACTTAGTCTCATACAAATGTATGAGAAATAAAAAATCAATTTATTTTCAAGTGTGGTTAAATTTAGTGGAGTTTTGGAGATCCCATTTCCATAATTGGACATTGGAGATCAGGCCATTATAGTAGCTTCCTCCTTCTACCTTAGTGTGTACCATGGATAGTAAGGGGGTATGCTTATAGGTTGTTAGTATTGGTGAATGTTGATTTCAAATTAACAAAGACAATGTCTTGATTTGTGGAACATGTGACCGACTGTGTATGAATTATATGTCGCTTACATGTTGATTTCATGATACCTACTTACATCCTTGTATGTTAGGTTACATTTTTTAATATTTTGTTTACATGTATCAGTCTTGTAGGTTGATTACAAGAATTGATCGCTTATGTTCGACTACATGCGTTTATGTGTAGGTGTAGTTGATTTGGCATTGCTTATGCATACTGTTGGTTGCAATTGGCAATGTGTACAATGGAGTAATGGTTTTTGTTATACATGTATGGTCGTGGCTATGATTATGCATGTATAGTAGGCCAAACATGTCTTGTGAAGTCATTGTATGCAATTTAGGTCATCATAGTGCTATTGGATGTTATGATACTAATGAGCTAGTTGAGATAGAGTAGGAGATGTAGATCATCATAATGAGGTTGCAGCATTGGACTCTAAGGTAAGAGCAGATCAACATACAGGTATTGTATGTTCGGCATGCAGGTATGTAAGTTAAGGATTATTATATGCATTAGGGTTATATAAACTAGGTTTATGAACATGTGTTTGATGTTATAGTTACATTCATGATATATGTTAGATGATTAGTGTGGTTATATGCACATGTGTCAGATAGTCAACAATGATGATAACTTGTGGTTGTATGCATTGCTATTGTTGTGTTATGTTAGATAACTAGATGCTTAGGTTATATCTTATTGATGAGTATGTAAAGGTTAACTTGTTGTTGTTATATGCTATTAACCTGATGATTAGAGTTATTTCATTGAGATATTGATGTTCTAATATGCGTGATGGTTATGTTCATTGCATTGAATATCTTGACATTATATGTATTATGTTAACCTGGTTTTGACCTATGCAGATGGTTATGGTTGCAATATTCAGGTATGAACAGACATATTTGTGAGATGGTATCATAATAATCTAGATTGACTTTGCATAAGTGTGAATGATAAGCGTGTATGAGTTTACAATATGAACATGTTAGTTAGATATTGTTATGGATATCATGACCTTATGAGTGCTTCAGCTGATGTGTTGTAAAGTTATATCATGCTAACTAGATTGAATATGCAGACAAGATCACCTCCCCTGAGAGACATTAAGGTATCAGTTGCTTATGTCATATATGTGGTGCTTGACTGTTTGATTAGATAATCTAGTTAATTTAGTTAACATGGTATGTTTGCAACTGGTTGAATGATTGATGAATTGCTTAATATGAGTATGTGTTCAAATGATTTTGTTTTAAGATGATTGTACTAACATATATGTGTTGAGACAGTTGATATGTTCTTGAATGTAGTTGATAGTTGTAGCGTTATGTCTAATGACTATGAGTTGACTAGAATTATGACATGATTGTTTGTAAAAGTTGATTTCAAATTGATGAATATGATTTCCTTGATATTTGGAACATATGGTTTACATGTGTGGGAAGTTGCAAGAAACGTGCTTGGCACAACAAGGTGAGGTAACTGGTGTATTATTATGCTTAATTATACATTTATAGTTATGTTTTTATGGCAACATGATGCAGGGAGTTGCATGGAAAGAGAGGTTGCCATGAAATATTGAAGAAGGCTTGGGTTGAGCTTTCCCTAGGAACCATGGGGATTGAGTCATGATGTTTGTTGTTAGTCTTGTGCTTTTGGTATTTTATGAATTGTTGAGCTTGATTTGAGGCTTTGTTTATGTCTAGTTGATGGCCATACCACTTTGTTCGCAGAGTCATATTGCTATTGGTTGTTATGGTCTTCTTCTTGTTTGTTTCTTGTCTTACCTTTTATGTTTTGAGTCTTGGGAATTGGTTGGGAAAGAGGAAAGTTGATGGAAAACAGGAGAGATGTGTGGAACCCAACTGATGATATAAGACCCAGATGAAGCTTTATGCATGAGTAAGCACAATGGAAGGTAAGACTATGAAAGTTGGTTCGACTGGTCGGGTCCATTGTGGTAAATGGACAGTAGTAGTGTAGACACAAGAAATGTAACCAGAAAAGGTAAAGTAAATAAATCAGAGGTGTCATATACTTTGGCTATGTTGGGAACTATTACTCTCAATGCCTGTGCATAAATAAGGAAGTTATATTAACCTAGACCTTATGTTATCTAGTAATTATGTTATGATCATGATTTTGTTATGTTTATATACGTATACAAAATATATATGTATGAATGTTGTTGTATGACGGGATCATGATTGTTTTATGCTAACGTTTATATATGTATGTATGTATCCATGTATCTATGTTACTATCTAACAGGGTTGTCAGGGATCATTCTTGTGGAGGAATGATTGCTTATGCAGGAGAATAACCTGAAGAGGTTCCTGGTCTTAAGAGGAATCAATTAGGAAGAATAGTCACGACAAATATATGAGGTCAGTATCATGTGGATATGATTTGATATTATATACTTGTATTATGCCTATGTCTATGTTATAACAGGTAATGTTGAAGGATACATCAACAAAGTCAAAGCAGTGTGGTCTGCAACATGCTAGGATAAGCATGAATAAGACATTAGAAGCAAGGTTTCTTGATAAGGACAATGTGGTATTGGATGTGTGGTACTATTGTTGTGCATATGTTGTATATGTTGTACATGTTGCATCTATGATGTGTGCTCTTGTGATGTTGTGTATACATAGCATGTGCACATGTTATTTATGCAATGTTATGTACATGAAGGCACAAATAGGGTTGTCTGAATATTGCATATGGGGTGTTGTATACATAATATATTGTCTTCGTGATGTATATGCGGCGTGTGTGCATATGGTGCTCTGTGCATGTTGGATATGCAGTACTATGTACATGTGGTGTTGCATGCATGTTGTACATATGGTGCTATGTACATATGGCATTGTGTGCATGATTGTACAAGTGGTGTTGTGAGCATCTGGTGCCATGTACATGTTGTACATAGGGTGTTATGAGCATGCGGTGTTGTGTACATGTCATGCATGTGATGCTATGTACATATGGTGTCGCATACACATCGTGCATAAGGTACTATGTACATGTGGTATTGTGTACACATTGTACAGTGGTGTAGTGTACATTTGGCATTGTGTACACGTTGTGCAGGTGGCGCCGTGTACATGTGATTTTTTGTACACGTTGTGTAGGCGGTGCGGTGTACATGTGGTATTGTGTACATGTTGTACATATGGTATTGGCGCACATGTGGTATTGTGTGTATGTCATAAATATTGTGTCGAGGGCATGTGGTATTATGTATGTGCATCATGTAGTCATGGTATTGTAACATGTGTACTCGTTGTGTGGTACTCTGTGTAGGTACATGTATTGGGTGGTATTTCACATCGGGTATAGATGGATGCATTGTATTGTATACATTGGGTGTAGGTGTATGTGTTGTATGTCAGTAGTAGATGAATGTACTGCATGGTGTGGTATTCTGTGTGGTTGTATGTGTGTGATGCACATTATGTGTCTATGCACATGGTTAAGTAGAAAGCACTGGGAGATTGTCAGATGTGGCAACTGATCCAAAGTGCATATGGAACAAAGACAAAGGTAGAAGCTAAAGATTGAGGAAAGGATAAGTATCATCATTTTATCTCAATTTAATAGGCATGTGATTTATGACTATGGTATATGATGATTATATGTGATATATGATTTTGGTTTATGATGGTTACATGTGATTTATGATTTTCATCTATGATGGTTGTGTTTGAGCTAACCTGATGTGATATCTTTATATATGCTGATTTGGTCAAATATGCTAGTTTGACTTGTTGTGACAAGAAGCAAACAGGGTTGCAAATGTACCTTATTGATGAGCTACCAATGAAGTATGATGTGAATTTATTTCAATTTATTTCAAATCTAATGGAAGTTAAGTTCTTGGTACAGGAAGAATGAACATGCCCAATTGGGTGGTTGAAATCGACTACAAGAATTAGTAGCAACAATAAAGTAATTGAAACAGGTAGAAATATGATGGTAAAGCACTCTAGGAGCAAGGCTACTGTGGGACACTGGTAGCCAATAGTGTCCATTGATTTCCATGAGCACGCTATGACCGGTATGGTAGTTTTGAGGTAGGTGTATACCTTGGTCTTTGAAACCTCTGATGCGAGGAAGCCTTGCTAAGGGATGGACTTCCCAGGATGGGGGTGCCAATGGAAGTTGGAAGGTGACTGACTACAAGGAAGTGGTGACTGGATTCCCGAGGGACTGTGTAGCAGAGAAGGGAAGGTCACAGATGGATTCGTTTTGGTCATTAGCTGATTTGGATTTAAACAGGAACGCAAAAAATTATAGAGATAACCATAAATACAAAGATGTAGCGGAAATAATACTTCATTTCATTAATGTAAAATCCTGAAATATGCTTACAGACAGAAATGGAAATGAACCAGCTAGGGCGATGGTAGCTTATCTCTAAGAAGAGATGTGGCAGATACATGCCTTTGAACTATGTTACAATGAGGCTTGAAGGCCTATTTATTGTTGAGACACAATGGAAAACCCTAAACATCCAAAAACCTAACCCTAGAAGATGAAACGCCAAACTATGGGCCCCGTTTGGGTAAATTGGTACATCAACTTCCCGGGGTCATAACTTTGGCATATGATGTTCATTTGACATGCACAATATCTTGTTAGAAAGATCTATCCGAGAGCTAAAACTTTGGGAAGAACAACATTGGTCCATGAACCCATGTTGCTCCCAGTCTTCCCAAAAAATGTCGTTTAGGGCCTCAAAATAGCTCCGAAAGTTCAGGACTCAAAAAACTACTAAAAATAGTAAGTTGTGCTACAATTAAGGAAACTGAAAAAACTGAGAGAAACAATGGTGGGGGTCCAAGTGGACTTGGCAGGTGGCCACCAATATCCACCTGGATCATTCCTTCCCACTCAGGAAGCAATGGTCCCCATTGCGTTGAGTTCCTCCACGAGATGAGGAAACTTCTACTGAACATGGTCCCTGGTAATTCACTTGCCCTGGTGAAGGAGTTGGCCTGCTTTAACAACTCGATAAAGTTGGATATTTTGTTGGTGAGTGTGCTTGATCTATGTGTCCATGATCTGATCAGTTGCAACTTTTTCCATGCAATCTGGATTTAATTCTGTGGGTTTGAGCTGTTCTGCAATGTCAGATGTGTCTAGTAATGGTGGAAAGTATGGGCGAAGGTGGTCCACATTGAACACTAGGTGCAGGACAAGGAATGGGGGGGATGTTGAGCTCAAATGTATTGTCTCCCATAGCCTTGGTAATGGTGTAAGGACCATATTGGAGTGGTCTTAGTTTTCGACAGGCTCTGGTAAGGCGTTCCTTTTGCAAATGCAACCAGAATTTGTCGCCCACCTAAAACTTGTGTGGCACCTGATGTTGATCATGTCATTGCTAGTACTTGGCATTTGATTTCTCCAGAATGTCATGGACCTACTGGCGAATATGTTGGATGTGCTCAATGAAGCTAGTTTCCTTATCTGTTTCGGACTGGACATGAGCCGAATCTGTGTGAGTAGCTGCAAATGGCATGGCCACATCAATGGGACACAATGATTGGAATCCCAAGCCCACCTAAAAAAGGCTGTGGCAAGTCAAGTTGTGTTGAACATAGGGGAGGCTGTCTTCCCATGTGCGTGGATGCTTTGAGTTGTACATGCGCAGAATGTGTACAATCATCCTATTGACAACCTCTGTCTGGCCATCAGTTTGAGGATGGAAGGCTATGGACTTAGTGAGTTTGGTGTCCAGCATCAACCAAAGACTGGACCAAAATGTACTGAGGAACTGACTGTCCCAATCTGAGATAACGGACTGTGGGATCCCAAAGTGCACACACACTTGTTCAAAGAAGAGTTTAGTAGTGGCTTCGGCTATGATATTCTTCTTGCAAGCCGCCATAATGGCCATCTTTGAGAACCTATTGAAAACCACAAAAACACAGTCGTTTCCATGCTTAGTGGAAGGAAGGCCTGAAACATAATCCATGGAGATGGATTCCTAAGGTCGACTAGGGGTAGGCAGCAGGGTATAGAGGCCTTGCTTCTTGATGGTCGGTTTGGCAATGACTCAGGCAGTGCATGATCTGATGTACTTCCTGACATCCTGTCGAAAATTCGGCCAATAGAAATACTTTTGCAGTACTACCACCATTTTCTCGACCCCAAAATGCCCAGCAGCCCGACTGTAGTGTGCTTCCCAAATCATCTTGGCACGCTCGCTTGAAGGAACACAAAGGTGACCCAGGTGGCATAACAGGGCATCCTGGAGGTGAAAATCTAGAACATGTCGATCCTCCAAGGGTGTCTGGTATGTGTGGCCAAATTCTAGGTCGCTTTTGTAAAGAAGTGGCCAATCAAAAGTCTCGTGCCCACAAGAGTTGAGCACGGTGATTAGCGCCATGATCGGTGGTTGACTAAGGCAATCTGCAACATTATTGGTCTTTCCCTTCTTATACTTTATATTCAAATGGAACTATTGTAGGTATGTAGACCACTTATGATGCCGATCATTCTGCAATTTCACTTGGGTCTATATGAACTATAGGGGTCGGTGTTCTGTGTGGATGACCATTTCCTTCCCCAAAATGTAATGCTTATATTGTCGGCAGGCCTACACAATGGAATACATCTCTTTGTCATAAGTGGAATACTTCCGGACTTTGTCTGAAAGTGTCTCACTATAATATGCCATTGGATGCCTTTGTTGAGTAAGGACTGCCCCAATAGCATAGTCAGAGGCATCTGTCTCGACCTCAAATGGTTGTTACAAATCTGGTAACACAAATACTATTGCCATGCAGAGGCAATCTTTCAACAGTGTGAATGCCTTCTGTTGAGATTCAAACCAAAAGAATTTTGCTTTCACTCCTCCCTTGGAGACTTGACTCAAGGGCCAAGTGATATGAGAAAACCCCAACACGAACCTTCAGTAGAAGTTGGCAAGACCTAGAAAGCTGCGGAGCTCTGTCAGAGTGGTTGGAGATGCGAATCCCGAATGACTTGGATCTTGGCTGGATCGACATGCACCCCCTGTTCATCAATAATGTATCCCAGATACTGAACCCGGGTCATGCCAAAAGTGCATTTCTCCAAATTGGCACATAGCTTGTGTTGCCACAGTGTTTGGAGAACTTGTTGGATGTGGTGTAGATGCTCTTCCCAACTCTAGTTGAAGATCAGGATGTCATCTAAATATACCACTACAAATGAGTTGGTGAATGGCCACAAGATGTCATCCATTAGCCTCATGAAGGTTGCAGGAGCATTCGTCAATCCGAAAGGCATAAACAACCATTCGAAAAGGCCCTCCTTGGCTTTGAAGGCAGTCTTCCACACATCAGAGGGTTTGATTGGTACCTAGTGATATCCTGATTTCAGATCGATCTTGCTGAAATATTTTTCCCCCTTTAGTTGGTCCAAGAGGTCAAGAATCCACGGGATTAGGTACCTATTACGAACAGTGATCTTGTTCAGCGCTCGAGTCTCTAAGTCCCATCCTTCTTCTATACCAACATGATCGAGCTCCCACAGGGCGATGAACTCAGCCGGATGTGACCTTTTTGCAGCAGCTCCTGAATCTACCTCTTCATTTCATCGTTCTCCAGAATGAAGCACTGATAAATTGGTCCATTGGGCAGTGATGCACCTAAGGTCAGATCAATGGAGTGCTTGACATGACAGTGTAGAGGAACCCCTACGAGGGAGGTGAATATGTCCTCGTACTCCTCCATGACCTTGTCCATTTGTAGTTGTCGTGTGGAGGGGCCCTGTCTAGAGGTTGTGGCCACCGTCTTCTTCTTTCCTTGAGGGTGTATCATCAGGAAAACAAATTCCCCATTTTTGGAAATGAGCTTACTGCATTGTTTTGCAGTAACCAAAGAGATGGCGATAGGCAGTGCTACCTCCGGTATCCTATACAACTTATTTCCCAATGTAACAATAATAGCATGGGGCCTTGATTCATACACAACATGTTGCTTCCATAAGTATGGTTGTCCTAATAATACATCACAAACTTCAAGGGGAGCAATGTCACACAATACCTCATCTGTGAAGGGTTTGATGTTGTATGGAAGGCGACACTGTTGGCTCACGCGAAGATCCCGTCGTTGGTGCAGCCACCCGATGGTGTACGGTTGTGGATGTGCTGTGGTCGGTAACCCCAACCGCTTCATGACCTCTGCCGAAATGAGGTTCTTTTGGCTCCCGCTATCGACAATGAACTGTAGCGGGGAGCCCCTTACCCACATTTGGGTGTGGAAGAGACGCTCCTCCTCCTCTGGATCTTCGGGTTCATTTTTATGGATCTTGGCAGTAGCAACAGTGGTGTTGGGATCCGCATCAATGATCTGCCTCCCTTTGTCATTCCCCTTGTCGGGTTCTGACTTAGAGTCGGAACCTGAAACTGATTCTGAAACCTTTAGCTCAGCCACCAGTGACTGCTTCGCCCGACACTCACTTGTGTTGTGAGTGGAGCTCTTATGGAACTCACACCATTTTCTCGTGTCCTTTTTCGGCTTTGCGGCACTGTTCTTTGCTTGTAGCTTTGGCGGGTTATCTTGGGCTGCTCCGCCTTGGCTTTGTCCTTTGTTCTGTGGTTTCGGGGTACCTTTCCCTTGCTTTGGATTCGCAGATCCAAAGTCTCGCTTCTTTTGTTTAAAATTCTGCTCGATCTTGACGGCATATCGGTATGTTATGCCAAGAGAGGAGATGTTCAGGAATTCCATTTCTTCCTGGATGTACTTGTGCAGTTAGCCGCGATATTTGAGTATCAAATGCTCCTCTGAATCCTTGATACCCAACTTCGTGCGAAGGGTATGGAAAATATTGGCGAACTCCAGCACATCTTGATCCCTTCCTTGCCGCAGCGTGGTCCACTTTATGTATTCATCCTCATAGCTTCCAACAGGGTAGTATTGCTCATTAATGGCATCCCGGAATGAATTCCAGGTGGGTGCGGCTGAAAATAGCGAGCCTGTAGTTTCATCCTTCTGCTCGCAGTAGGTTTCCCACCAGTCCTTGACATGGGGGGCTACTTTGAGAAGAGCGAAAAACCAACTTTTCCCGACTCGAAAAATTCATGAACAGAAAAATAACCCTCTAGCAGATTTAACCATTTATCTACAACATCTGCGTCTATCTGACCCTCGAATATGGGGATTTCAAAATTAACTTGTACCTTAAAGGGCATGGTATTTCCAGAGTAGCTATTGGAAGCCGATACGTCACTTTTGGGTAGCCGCTGAAGGATTTGGGCAAAGTTGTCCATCATCGCATTCCGTTGTCGCTCAAGGGCTTCTTCGAGCAAGATTTTGATAGGATCTCCTACTCCCTCATCTTTCTTCTCATTCGCCATGGGAGGCCGTCGGGATTTGCGAGGCCGGTCTTGCAAAGGTTCGACGAGCTCAAGCCCTAACTCCTTATATCCCGACCTCGTTGGGGACATGCAAAGAAAAACAGAGAAAAAGCAGATCGCTCTGATACCACTGATCCAGGCTTAAATAGGAACACAACAAATTACAGAGATAACCATATATACAAAGATGCAGCGGAAATAATACTTCATTTCATTAATGGAAAATAATGAAATATGCTTACAACCAGAAATGGAAATAAATCAACTAGGGCGATGGCAGCTTATCTCTGAGAAGAGATGTGTGGCTACATGCCTCTGAACTGTCTTACAATGAGGCTCGAAGGCCTATTTATTGTTGAGAAACAATGGAAAACCCTTCACATTCCAAAACCTGACCCTAGAAGATGAAACGCCAAATTGTGGGCCCCGTTATTGGGTAAGTTGGTACATCAACTTCCCGGGGTCGCGAATTGGTCGTATTATCTCCGTTTGATGCGCATGATAGCTCATTGGAAAGATCTCTCCGAGGAATACGACGGAAAAGACGATTTTAAGGTGGAAAAATCGACGGCAGTAGATTTCCCAAAAAACGTCGTTTAGGGCCTCAAAACGGCTTCGGAAATTTAGGACCTGAAAAACTGCTAAAAATAGTAAACTGTGCTATAATTAAGGAAACTGAAAAAACTGAAAGAAGCAC